>OZ014522.1:512762295-513000995 GCA_963966055.1 Lathyrus aphaca
ACAAGTTTGTAACAATAAAAATGATTTCTGGAAAAATAAATTTCAAGCTACCTGAGATTTGAAGCTTTCAGTTTGAGAACTTTCTGACCTCTTCTTTCAGTGCAAACCCCTCTCCTTGATCCCCAGATGATGTTTGAATGCTCAAATGGAGTTTAAGTTGGGTGGATAATGAGATTCGAAAGGAACTGCTTCAGCTTGATCAAAAATGGCAATGGTGTTTCTGGAGGTTTCAGGTCATGGTGAGTGATTGTTTGAGGTCCAAATGATGTATGGAGAAGCTTTGCAAGGTTTGTTTGGCTGTTTGTGGCTTGTGGAGAGAGATTCGATAGAAAATGCAGGCTGAGGTGAAGAATGGTTATGGAGTGTTCAGGCTGTTTCAGGCTTGTGTTCTTGGTGCTGGGTGGCCTATGAAGTGTGTTGAGTTGGATGATGAAGAAAGTTTTTGTGTTTGGTGGCTGTGTTAAGAGATTCGAAGCAAGTTGCAATGTGGAAGGTTTTTGTGAATGTGTGTAGTGTGATGGTTTCAGCCTTGCTTCTTGTTATGGCTAGCTTGCAAATTGATAACATAAACAAATCTGATTGGCTGGATGATGTGACTTGTGCTTTTGTGATTGGTAAGTTTGCTTTTGCCAAAAGTCAAAAATCTTGTAAGAGAAGCATGGGCTTGATACTAGCTTGGTACAAGGCTAGGTCTGGCGCATCATGGTGTGGTGAGAGAGCCAGCAAGGTCCAAAGGCCAAGGCAGCAAGTTGAGGGAGCATGATCATGAGTTTTGCAACTTGTTGCTTTATGGTTCACATGTGAAGAAAACCTTGTTACACAAACCAAACCATAGGCAAACTTGATCCAATTCTGATTTTCAGCACTTAGAGAATGTTTATGTGTTGGTTTGAAATGAATTAGAGGCTACATTTGGCTTTGGTTCAAGACTTTGCAAAATTTCCATTTGAAGCATGCCTTAGAAATTAATGATTTTTGCCAACTTTGCATTGCCATAACTTTTGATCCAAGAAGAGTTTGATCATGTTCTTGTACTTTTTGAAAAGGGAAAGATGGGATCTACAACTTTCATGACCAAAGTTTTTCCATTTGAAGCCTTTTTGGATCAAGAATCAAGGCTTGAAAAATGACCTAAAATGATGCATTCTTGAAAAGTCAACTATGCCCAAAAAGTCAACATTTGCAAAAATTCCAAATTCTTGATTTCTATGAACTTCAACCTTCTTCCATGATCAAATAAAGATCATATACACTCAAAATAATGAAGATCACCCATTGGTTGGGTCATTGGGGGCCTCAGATGCCCTGATTTTACACTGACTTGTCTGAAAAGTCAACCCTTGATCAGATGACTTCCCCATGGAATTTCTTCATGAAAATTGATATGCATACTCCCTATACCATATAGAGATCAATGGAAACAAGAATGACCAAAAAATTTGGAGTTATGGCCTCTGAAACCAAAACCCTAATTTTCAGTCAACTGTGCAGTTCATCCTGGCTTTGCATCCACTCAAAACCTAGTTCTTGTGATTCCTCTGCATTTTTGACTTTGAGGAGGTGAAATATGATATAAGAACACACATGGACTCCTTTGAGTTGATTGGTGGCCTTTGGAATGGCTCAAGATGCTTTGGGATTGCTCAGATCACAAACCCTAGGTGCAGATGCCTTAGAAACTATGCAGTGAATCAAAAATGAGATATGAGATGATATGTTGTGTTTATGCATATGAGATGATCACAAGCCATGGTGTGAATGGGTGAGGGAAAATTTGGGGTGTTTACAGCTGCCCCTATTCAAACATGAGTTAGCTGTGCAGGTTGTAAGCGACGGCTTAACAGGCAAACAAGATAACTTGTGGTTGAATACCAAAGACAGTCCAAAATTTGCACTCACAGAATGAAGAAGAAAAGGGATATAGATTGTAAAAGCAAAAATAAAGTATATTGTAAAGTGTGGGCGACGGAGGACGACCGTCGAGCAGAGGACGACTGCTGGGTAAGTAGCAATGACGGGGACGGCCGACATGCTGGGCAAAATGTGAAGTAAAGCGATGACGGGGACGGCCGACATGCTGGGGATAAAAGGTAGAGCTAAGACGGGGACGACCGACTAGCTGGAAAAATAAAATATCATGATGGGGACGGCCATCAAGATAAAGCTGTAAAATCTTCTGGGGATTAATGAAACATGACGGGGACGGCCATCAAGCTCATAAAGGTGAAGTAACCGACGATGGGGACGGCCATCGGGTTAAAAGGAAAAGGGACCACGACGGGGACGGCCATCGGGTTAAAGAATAAATGAAATAAACAGCTGATGGGGTACGGCCATCAAAGGTGAAGGACGATCACCTAGCAGGGTACGGCTGCTCTGTTGGGTAATAAAGGAAATATGATGGGGACGGCCATCAAAGGTGGAGGACGACCACCTGGCAGGGTACGGCTGCCGAAAATATCAACGATGGGGACGGCCATCGGATAGAAAAGGTCAACGATGGGGACGGCCATCGGACGAGCATGATGGAGGACGACCATCAAGAAGTGGAGGACGACCACTCAGCAGGGGACGGCTGCTCTCAAGGTTTATCATGTCATAGGACGAATGTCAGATAACCAAAAATCAACAATGGGGACGGCCATTGGATAAAGTGATGAAGGAAGATCATCAAAAGGCGGAGGACGACCACCTAGCAGGGGACGGCTGCTAAAATCAACGATGGGGACGGCCATCGGATGAGCATGATGGAGGACGACCATCAAGAAGTGGAGGACGACCACTCAGCAGGGGACGGCTGCTCTCAAGGTTTATCATGACACAGGACGAGTGTTAGATAAAAAGAAAATTGCTTTGTTGGTGATCTACTGGGGAGAGTAAACACGGACGAGCGTTTACATCCAAGAAACAAAAGGTATAAGTGTTTGGTATTGTGTATAGATTAAAGATGCGGACGAGCATCCTTAAGACTATGATACGGACGAGTATCACGTAGAAACAAACTGACACATGTTCAGAGATGATGATACGGACGAGTATCAACTGGTTAACAAAGAACACGGACGAGTGTTGCATCTGAAAGAATTCTTCTGGGGAATAGTAGACACAGACGAGTATCTATATTCAAGGAGACATAAGTGTTTGACACGGTGTATGGATTAAAGATGCGGGCGAGCATCCTTAAGACTATGATACGGACGAGTAACATGTAGAAACAAACACTAGACGCAATGTTCTGAGATGATGGTACGGACGAGTACCAACTGGTTAACAAAGAACAAAGACTACTGTCGAATCTGTGGGGATATGAGTGATGTATACAAGATACGGACGAGTATCTGTATAAGAGTACCATGAGTAGTGAGCATTGTATTGTATAGATGAGTGTTTTAACTGCTGGGGAGAGTGACACGGACGGGCGTCAAAAGAGAAAAGTATAGCATTATCAAGTGTATGGGTGACAAAGGTGTAAGCGACTGCGCTGGGGATATGACACGGACGGGTGTCAAGAAAGTGTATATACAAGCATATATGAGTGCAAAGAGGATGTCTTTGGCTTTCTGCTGGTGATTTGACACGGACGGGTGTCAGGAAAATATCTGTAGTACGGGTGATCTTGTTCGTAAAGATGTTTGGGCGACTTTACTGGGGAGTGATGACACGGACGGGTGCCAAAAGGAGTATATACTGGTGTTTGTGATTGGAGAGGCAGCTGCTTTTGCCGGGGACTCTGGTGGGGATTTTTCTGTATCATGATGATGAACGGTTTATTATTCACAAGTGTTACTTCAGAACATGGCTTATGATTATGCTATGTATTTGATTTTTGCCGTAATGCTCCGTATTAGACGGAATGCTACGCTCTGAGGGGATAGTATGATGCGAATGCTATGATTATGCAAAGGGGCACAGATCCGGGATTCAGATCCCATTGCTGCGAAGATCTCTGGATGATCTGCTTGGAGTGAACATCCCAGCTGGGGATGAAATCATTGGTAGATCTAATGATGTATCTGCTTGGGGATATAGGTCACTGATTGACATATCCTTATAATACGGGACCCAGCTGGGGTTTGTAGAAGCTTTTGTACTCCGTTGTGACTCCTTTGTGCGTTGCTCTTCTGAATAGAGGCTGGGGATTCTGTGGGGGAGATGATTCCCTGACTTCTGCGTTCTGCTGAGGAAGAATGGTTGGCACTACAGCTGGGGAATGCTGTTGATAACTCAGCTGGGGAGAGTAATGAGAGGCAACTCGGCTGGGGAGAAAACATCCTGAGTGTTAAGCCTGTTTGTTGATTTGGCAACTTTGCTGGGGAGAGCAATGGGGAGCAAATCAGCTGGGGATAGAGCATCTCGGATGCTGATATCTTTTGTTGATTAGCCAGCTTGCTGAGATGTAACTTGCATGCCCCAAGTTGCGTTCTGGATACCTGCAATCCTGCAACGATAAGGAAACGTACAAAAGGTCCCGAGGTATCCCTCACTGGATTCCGTCATAGGAGTTAAGTACTTTCGAGAATAATCACATTCCCTGTAAGCATGTGTTTTTATTTTTAGAGAAAGGCATCTATACTTATGCAATTGTATTTTCAGAGATATCAGACAACTCTTTGCAAAACATAAATGTAAAAACGAAACATGACCGAAAATCTGATTTTATTAATTCATGTGCCCTGAATTGGCAAGATACAGTCAAAGAAACAAATCCCCTGGAATGAGGAGATTGCTACAAATTGAGAAACAAAATGCTGGCGATGTTGACGACGCTTTCAAGGAGCTTCCTCTTCTGCTATGACTCGTATGACAATGACGTTCTTCTCGTCTTGCTTTCTGGAGAGAGTTGATTCTGATTGATGCTTGATCCTTTGAAGCTTACCAAGTTGTAAGTGATACAGACGAATTCAGAGTGCAGTTGTTCGCTTATTCCCTTATTTTTGCATGGATCGCCCTTTCGGGTTTTCAATCCATCGGGATACCCATTTTTGCCTGAGCTGTCCAATGCGGCTTTTCAACTCAGCGGGTGTACATTTTTTTCATTTGTTTCCCTTATTTTTGCCCGAGTCTTTTATTCTGTTTTTTGACTCGCCGGGATGCCCTATTTTTGCCTGGACTTACATTCTGTTTTTATGTCCAGCGGGTCATTTTATGCGAAGTATTTTTTAACTGCATCTGAATTCACAGGGGACGGGAAATCTTCACCATCCATGGTGCTGAGCATCAGTGCTCCACCAGAGAAAACTTTCTTTACAACGAATGGTCCTTCATAATTTGGAGTCCATTTTCCCCTGTAGTCTGTATGAGGAGGGAGGATTCTTTTTAACACAAGATCCCCTACTTGGTACTCTCGGTGCCTGACTTTCTGATCGAAGGCCCTCTTCATTCTCTTCTGATATAACTGCCCATGACAGATTGCGGCCAATCTCTTCTCTTCGATCAGACTTAGTTGCTCGAATCGGGACCGAACCCATTCTGCTTCACTCAGTTTAACATCCATTAATACCCGTAACGAGGGTAGTTCAACTTCAACAGGTAGGACTGCTTCCATACCATATACAAGCTGATACGGTGTTGCCCCAGTGGATGTCCTGATTGACGTGCGGTACCCATGCAAGGCAAACGGTAGCATTTCATGCCAGTCTTTGTATGTGATTACCATCTTCTGCACAATCTTCTTAATATTCTTATTAGCTGCCTCAACAGCGCCATTCATCTTTGGCCTGTAAGGAGAAGAATTGTGATGTTGGATCTTGAAGTCCCGGCACAGCTCTGCCATCATTTTGTTGTTTAAATTGGAACCATTATCAGTAATGATTCGCTCGGGCACTCCATACCGACAGATGATGTCTCTCTTCAGGAATCGGGCTACCACTTGCCTAGTAACATTTGCATATGAGGCTGCTTCAACCCACTTGGTGAAATAGTCAATGGCGACCAGGATGAATCTGTGACCATTTGAAGCAGTCGGCTCAATCTTGCCAATCATGTCAATGCCCCACATTGCAAAGGGCCATGGTGAAGACATGATGTTCAAAGGATTGGGAGGCACATGCACCTTATCTGCATAGATCTGGCATTTATGGCATTTTCTGGCGTAAGCACAACAGTCTGCATCCATTGTGATCCAGTAATAGCCTGATCTTAACAACTTTTTAGCCATGGCATGCCCTCCAGCATGGGTACCAAAAGATCCTTCGTGCACTTCATGCATCAACAAATCTGCTTCTGTCTTGCCAACACATCTGAGGAGTACCATATCGAAGTTCCTCTTGTATAAAGACCCATCAGTGTTCAGAAAGAAACTACCAGCAAGCCTTCTCAAAGTCTTCTTATCATTGGAAGATGCCCCAGGTGGGTATGTCTGATCCTCCAAGAAGCACTTAATGTCATGGAACCAAGGCTTATCATCTTTTACAACATCCGCTGCAAATACATATGCTGGTCTATCGAGTCTAGACACTGAAATCTGAGGTACAAAGTTGGCCGTTTGAACTTTGATCATGGATGAAATGGTAGCAAGAGCATCCGCAAACTGATTCTCGTCCCAAGGGATATACTCAAGCTTGACTGTTGTAAAGAAAGTCAATAACCTCCTTGTATAATCCCTGTAAGGTATCAGATGATCTTGGTGGGTGTACCATTTTCCGTTGGTTTGATTGACTACCAGAGCTGAATCTCCGAACACGGTCAAAGTTTTGATCCTGAGGTCAATGGCTTCCTCAAGACCCATAATGCAAGCTTCGTATTCAGCTTCGTTGTTAGTGCAGTTGAAAGTGAGTTTTGCCGAGAAAGGCATGTGAACTCCTTTAGGTGTAATGAGTACTGCACCAACACCACGGCCATTCATGTTAACAGCCCCATCAAACATCATAGTCCATTCTTCTTCTGGGTTTGGCCCTTCAGTGTGAATAGGCTCTTCGTGATCTTTTGCTTTAATGAACATGATGTCTTCATCGGGGAAGTCAAACCTCATAGGCTGGTAGTCATCAATGGGTTGCTCAGCAAGATATTCAGATAGTACACTGCCCTTGATGGCTTTCTGAGATGTGTACTGTATGTCGTATTCTGTGAGAATCATCTGCCATCTTGCAACCCGTCCGGTAAGAGCTGGCTTCTCGAAAATGTACTTAACAGGATCCATTTTTGAGATTAACAAGGTAGTGTGGGTCAACATATACTGTCTCAGTCGGCGAGCAGCCCACGCTAAAGCACAGCAAGTTTTCTCGAGCAGTGAATAACGCTGTTCACAGTCGGTAAACTTTTTGCTTAGGTAGTAAATTGCATACTCTTTTCGACCAGACTCGTCATGCTGGCCCAGCACACACCCCATTGACTCTTCTAATACTGTCAAGTACATGATCAGAGGTCTTCCTTCAACTGGCGGCATAAGGATTGGAGGTTCTTGTAAATACTCCTTGATCTTGTCAAAAGCCTTCTGGCAATCTTCGTTCCACCTGACCGTTTGTTCCTTTCTTAACAGCTTGAACAAGGGTTCGCAGGTTGCCGTAAGGTGAGATATGAACCTCGAAATGTAGTTCAATCGACCTAAGAACCCTCAGACTTCCTTTTCTGTCTTCGGTGCGGGCATTTCTTGTATAGCCTTGACTTTATCAGGATCAACCTCAATCCCTTTCTCGCTTACGATAAAACCCAGCAACTTACCAGATCGCACCCCGAATGTGCATTTGTTGGGGTTTAGCTTTAGTTGGTACTTCCTCAGTCGCTTGAACAACTTCAGCAGATTCACCAGGTGATCTTCCTCTGTAAGGGACTTGGCAATCATGTCATCCACATAACACTCGATTTCCTTATGGATCATATCGTGGAATAATGTCACCATAGCCCGTTGATATGTTGCACCAGCATTCTTCAGTCCGAATGGCATCACTTTGTAACAGAACGTGCCCCAAGGTGTAATGAATGTTGTCTTCTCCATGTCTTCAGGTGACATCTTGATCTGATTATATCCTGAAAATCCATCCATGAAGGAGAATACCGAGAACTGAGCCGTGTTATCCACCAATACATCAATGTGAGGTAATGGGAAGTCATCCTTCGGGCTGGCTCTGTTCAGATCCCGGTAATCAACACACATTCTTACTTTGCCGTCTTTCTTAGGCACAGGTACTATGTTAGCAACCCACGGCGGATAGCTAGTTACAGCAAGGAACCCGGCGTCCCATTGCTTTTGTACCTCTTCCTTGATTTTCATAGCCATGTCTGGGCGAGTTCGGCGCAACTTCTGTTTGACTGGTGGGCATTCTTCCCTTAGAGGCAGCTTGTGCACAACAATGTCGGTATCCAACCCTGGCATATCTTGATACGACCAAGCAAACACATCAACATACTCCTGAAGCAGATCTACCAGTTGCCTCTTCACTGAGTCTTGCAGGCAGGCCCCGATTTTAACCTCTTTCACGTCTTCCTCCGTACCAAGATTAATCACTTCAATCTCCTCCTGATGAGGAGCAATAACCTTTTCCTCCTGTCTCAACAACCTGGCTAGCTCTTCAGGAAGCTCATATTCTTCATCAACCCCTTCATCAGCTTGATTGATCGGATTGTCAAAGTCATACGATGTCATAGCCGTGCTGTTGTCGGTGCTGTCAGGAAGGCACTCTCTGCAAGGGTTAAGTTTGTTCATTTTAGTGATTGATTTTAATCTTGCTTTAGAAAAAGTGAAATGAAGTTATCATTTTGAAAACACCGCCATTTATTTTTGTACAAAAAGAAAAATGGAAAAACAATGAGCATAAAAGAAAAAGACTCGTTTGCAAAAAGATGTCTGATATTTCATTAATTTAATCTTGTTTGCACAAAAGTACAGATGGCCCTGGTTACAAAATGAGTCTTGTCATCTTGGGCAAGATGCAAGACTTGGATGCATGCTATAAAAAATACAGGAAATAATAATTACTCTGCATGAGTAACTCTTATAATTTCCTGGGAAGACCAGTTCGAGACACTGCTCCCCGGGATCTTCGGACGAATCCAATTCTCCAGATTGCGCTCCTCTTCCAGCTCGTCTTCCAGACAGTTGATAGCATCGGGGGTAAGCATCCCCCCACTGACAAAACCAGGCTCTGCAGCAGCCTTTGCTTGATGTTGAGTTGGTCTGTAACCCAACCCAAACTTGTCCTTCTTCTCTTCCACAGCTAAGACCTTGCCCCAGCCTAGGGCAGTTCCTTCCTCAACAACCTTCCGGGCTTGTTGGTAAGACGACATGGAGATACCAGATACAGCAGATGCTTCATTGACGTTCAAGGCTTCAAAACCTTGGCTCATTGTTTCATGGATCTCCCCATCCATCTCAATGTATTTGTAAGTAGCCAGATGGCTAACGAAAATATCCTCTTCCCCACAGATTGTGACAACTTGACCTTCCCACTCAAATTTTAACTTTTGGTGAAGGGTAGACGTTATTGCGTCGGCGGCGTGAATCCAGGGCCTACCCAACAAACAACTGTAGGCGGGCTGAATGTCCATCACATAAAAGATAGTTTTAAAAGTCTGTGGGCCAATTGTCACGGGCAGCTCAATCTCTCCCAGCACCGATCTCTTAGAACCATCGAAGGCTCTTACCACCAGGTTGCTGGGTCTCAATGCCAATCCATCATATTCTAACTTCACCAGAGCCTTCTTTGGTAAGACATTCAGGGAAGAACCTGTGTCCACCAGCACATGAGAAAGGACAGCTCCTTTGCATTCCAGGGTTATGTGCAAGGCTTTGTTGTGGTTGCGGCCATCCGCTGTCAAGTCAGAATTGGTAAACCCTAGCCCATTGCTAGCAGTAACATTTCCAACCACGGTTTCCAATTGGTTGACAGTAATCTCCTCGGGCACGTAAGCTGCGTGCAAGACTTTAAGTAGTGCATTCCGATGGGCTTCGGAGCACATAAGCAGTGAGAGGATAGAGATTTTGGATGGCGTCTGGTGAAGCTGATCCACAATTTTATAATCACTCTTTTTGATGATTCGCATAAACTCATCAACTTCCTGATCAAATGGAGTTTTCAAGGCTTCTTTGGCAACTTGGTCTTCCTGCACCGGGCCTTTTCCTTTTGCCTTGGCAGCAGCTTCTGCTTCGGCAGTAGGTCTTTGAACTTGTGAAGCAAAGAGACGTCCGCTTCGAGTGAAGCCTCCGCCTCCCCCCACATTATCTACTTGCGGTGCAGGTGTTGATGTTTCCAGAGTGATTCTTTTTCCTTCGCAATACAAGTCAGAGCCATAGTGCCAGGGGATGGCCCTATTGCTTTCATATGGTACTGGTCCAGGCACCGTGACAGTGACCGGACTGATTGCTGCTGCTGAAGGGACTGTTATTGTTTGTGGATCATAAAAGATTGTAACTGGTGCTCTGGCGGGAGCAGCACCTTCTGAATGGTAGGCAGAATTATTTTCAGGATCGTAGAATATGGTGACGGTAGAGACATCTTCATGATTGATTGCTGGTGTTGTAAGAGGTACTGTTGGAAGGACTGTTGTTGTTGCTGACGGAGATTCGAAATGGAATGAAGCTGAAGTTGTAGCAGGAGAAACTGTTGAAAACTGATCATTTGGGAGGACAGATGAAGTACTGGTTGATGTTGCTGGTGAGTTGTCGGGAACAATAGTTGCTGTAGTTGTAGGAGGTTCTGAAACCGTTGTTGATGAAGTTGCCGGATTTGTTGGGAATGATGTAGTGATCTGTAGCAGGCCACTCTGAATAAGGCTGTCAATGCCATTCCTCAGGTCCTCGCACCCATTCCATGAAATATTGCAATAGGGACACCCTAGTTCACACCCTGGAAATATTTGGTTTTCACGGAGTTGAGCCTTGATTTCCACCAATGGTGTCCTGATCTGATCCACACTGGTTATTAAATAAGACGGTCTGTCTTCTTCAATAGCGTTAATTCGAGGACCACCATGGTTTGGCATTGGGTTTTTATTGACATTGGGCGGAGGTGCAAAATTCAGAGCCTTGGAGTCTACCAAGTCTTGTACCTTCATATGCAGAGCCCTGCATTTTTCTGTACTGTGACCAGGTGCGTTTGAGTGAAAAGCACACCTAGCATTGGAGTCATAGTTTCTTGGTAGACTGTTGGGATCCGGAGGTGCCAACGTTCTTAGCTCAACTAGGTTGAGTTTCAGAAGTTGTGGCAGCAAGGCAGCATACGGCATTGGGATCGGGTCGATCACTCTATTAGCTTGGGATGGCCTTTGTTGGAATGGCCTCTGTTGATTGTTGTTGGTGTTGTTGTTGTTGAAGTTCCTTGGAGGATACTGATTCTGGTGATACTGAGGTTGTTGTTGGAAGTTTTGTTGCGGAGGTTGATAGACTGGCTGAGGATGAGCTGGAGCAGGGATAGTGACTGCTGCTATTGTCCTTTGAACATATTGGGGCCTACCCCTGTTTGAATGGATGGCATTAGTCTCGCCAGTTCTTCTCGGGCCTGCAAAAGGCTTTCTTGTACCACTGGACGAACTGGCACCATTATCAGAGATCTTACCCATTTTCAACAGGCTTTCAATTCTCTCCCCAGCTATGACAACATCTGCGAAGCTAGTGGAAGAGAAAGCAGCCAACCTGTCAATATACGTTCCCTGGAGAGTGTTCATAAACATGTCTGCCATTTCTCTCTCAGACATTGGTGGTTGAACGGCAGCAGCCAATTGCCTCCATCTCTGGGCATATTCCCGGAAACTTTCCCTTGACGACTGTGACATTCCCATTAGGAGAGTCCTGTTGGGCGCCATGTCTAAGTTGTATTGATACTGTCGGATGAAGGCCTCTGCCAGGTCCTTCCAGCATCTCACAGTTGCCCTTGTCAAATGGGAATACCATTCCCTCGATGCTCCAGTCAGACTGTCTTCAAAGTAGAACATCCAGAGCTTCTCATCCATTGTATAGGCCTTCAGCCTTCCCAGAAACGATTGCAAATGAGTCCGGGGGCATGAAGTCCCATTATACTTTTCGAAACAAGGAGGCTTGAACTTATGGGGGATCCTGACCCCGTCTACCAAACCCATGTCCATGACGTCGAAACCCAAAGAATTTTGAGATTCTAAGGACCTCAACTTCTCAGCTATTTCTTCCAATCGTCTATCATAAGTTTCCTCTCCAGCACCCATTACTGTAAATTGGTCCTCCTGAGGATCTTCTTGAAGTACCCTGGCTGCAGTGGCTGTCCCCTGAACGTTTGCAGGAATGTTAATCTCAGGATGTAGATGTGGGCCAAACACAGGAGGGTTAACATGGGGTTGCACCCGTTCATTGTTACTTGTGCCAGCAGTCCCCACATGGGGCTCATCTTGATTCCTCCCTTCTACCAAGGCTCTGAGCCTCTCCTGACTTTGAGCTAAGTTGTTCATTACTTCCATGAACTGTGTTATCTGAGTTCTCATCTCCAACCTTTCGTTGGCCATCTGGTTTCTGACCTCCGTAAGGTCCTGCTGCATCTGATCCATCTGAATTCCCGGAAGGTTGTTTCTAGTTGGGTACCTGTGTGGCCTGTTGAGGGGAAATACCCGGCGGCGAGCAATAATTCCTGAGATTCACAACAGAGGTTAGCAACAACAAAACAAAAACCTACAAAACAAACAAAGGGTTAGCATGCAATGCAGTTATGCTTATTTGTTCTCAAGGTATCCGGTTTGGCCTTCAGTTTTGACCCTTCCAGACCCTTGAAGATGATGCTGTTGAAGTTGCTTTTGAAGTAACCCAGATGGAAACTAACACAAATATATTACAGAAGGTGAAATAATACAACTTGTTCTTTTTACAACACAAGCCCTCAAAGGGGTCAAAATACATCACAAAAAGCAAAAGTACATGGAATAGGAATAACAACAAGCAAATGATCAAACTCCAAGGCCAAACTCATCCTCACGAACTTCCTTGAGAAGTGCTTCGGTCACAGGATCAGCCGGATGCTCCGTAAGATTCCTGATGAGGAGGTTTCTTGTTGCAACAGCTGCAATCAACTTTTTGTTCTGACTTTGGTCCTTAGACCTCTTCACTCCAGCTCTGATTTCTAGCTCTGATATTTCCTTCTGGGCTGCTGCCAGGGCTTTTTCCATCTGCTCCATCTTGTCCTGAACTCTCTTGTCTTCTAGAGTACGGGCCTCAGTGATCCGGACCCACCTGGCCTGACTCTCTTTCAAGTACAAGTCTGTTCTTGCTCTCTGGAACTGGGCTTCTTTACAAGCATTCTTCAGAATCTGTTCACCAGCCTTAGACTTGTTGATATAATCTCCAGACTTCTCAATCTTAGCCAGATGCTCTACTCTCAATTTCTCCAATCTCTCAATCTCCCTCACACCTTCACTCCTCTCCCTGAGGGTCTTCTGCAAGGCTTGGGTTAGCTTCCCATTTCTTTCCTTCAAGCTCTCAAACTCCTCCAAACTGATAGTGGCAGGGGGTGGTGCTGAAGATGACTCAGGCATGTCTTCTATGGTAAAGGGCATTCCAGAGAATTGGGCCCTAGCATGGGACCACTCATAATATTGGACTGATGCCACATTATTGCACTTCCCCAGAATGGTGATTCCCTTGGTTTGAACATGATCCCAGGCCCAGGCAGCCTGCCTAACAACAGTCAAACTGATCTTGTTCTCACAATAGAGAGTCTCCACTAAGTCCTGCTCCCTGGGAGTATGGACCAGTGCATAACCCAATTGCCTCCTGAACAGTAGAGGGTTGTAATTGATACTTCCCTTGACCCCTATTAAAGGCACATTGGGAAAATGCCCACAGCTTGTAATGATATCTCTGCCCTTGGTGCTTTGAGTACACCATCTGATGTCTGCTGAAGTGAGAGTAGTGAGCCTCTTAGCCCAGTTGCTCTGCTGATGAGGATTTAGGAATGCATTTGTCCTGGGTAGATGCCTGAGAAGCCAAGTATGAAATAATGGAGCACAAATCCTCACTAATCTCCCCCTCTGCTTCTCATTCTTCTGATGTACTGAGTAATAGAGATCTCCTAGCAAAGTTGGCACTGGGTTCTTCAGGATGAACAAATGGATTGCATTCTTGCTGATGAATCGAGGCTCATCTGCAAACAACACAATTCCATATACACTTAAGGCCAACAAAGCACAAACAGCTTTCCACTCTCCCAAGGAGGCCTTCAGACTAGCTTGAGAAATCAGGAAGTCCAGATGAAATCCAGGGATCCCAGCTTTAGAGGTCATATGCTGCTCAATCAAAGCAGGTTCCAGGTGCAGAGCTTTTGCTACCTCTCCATTGCTGGGAAAGACCATTTCAGGGTTGAAAGGGATTTCTCTCTTGATAGGCAAACCAATCAAAGATGAGTATTCTTCTAATAGAGGCCCCAACTGAAAGTCTTGAAAGGTGAAACATCTTAATGGGGGGTCATAGAACTGAATACAGGTATGGATCAGGCTTCTCTGAGTTGGGTCCAGATCCATGACCAAGTCAAGTATATCCCCATAATGCTCCCTGAACAAAGGCATGTGATCTGGAGTGATCAGGGTTTGGATCCTCCTGATGTCTGATAAGTCTGGTTGGAAGAAATGATAAGTGATGTTGCTTTTCTTGGGAGCCATGATGCCGAGGACTGAGTAGAATAAGTGCTGATGAAGATGCTGAGGAGTGGGCCAAGTAACTGAAGTATATGGCTGACAAGCTGAAGCAAGTGCTGGTGGAGACAGGTCAATACTGCAGATGGGGTCAAAACCAAAAACCAGATGAGAATGGATACCCTGAAACACAAATAAGCAAATGTTAATATGATGCAATGAGTATGTATGCAAATGATATGCAAAGGGGTTTGTGACTGAGCCGGATCTGATCAAAATGTCCTGATATAAGTCCATGTGTGTTCAAGAATTCCAGATGGAGGTCTAAAAATCCAGTAACCAGGGTGGGGGACTCAAATAAAGAGCCACAAGTCCAGGGTTTTAGAATCACAAGAACTATCCAACATGGAGCATTCTTAACAAAGTCAAAGTAACAGGGTATTCTGAGGTCAAGGTACCTGCAAACCTGTAAACAGCCCAACCCCCTCACAGGTGGTGATCTAGAACAAGGATCCTCAGACTTGGATTAGTTATGAGAAGTGTAAACACTTCTAACCCAGAGGTACAGTGTTTACAATAACCATAAAAGTTCCTCCTCTAATTCACCTCAGTTTCTGAAGGTCAATACTAAAAGGTCATTCAGACTTAGCAGGCTTCCCAGATAGCCCTAGCATTGCAGGAAATCTGCAACACAGAGTTCTCAAGAAGAAACCCATATCTGAACCGTGTTTCATATTCCCGCACCAGACCGAAATGGAATGGGAAAGAATATGATTCACTCTAGCCTAGGTGTCACTCAGGTCCCAGGTATAGGACCTTAACTCTCAATGAATCACCCACCCACCAAGGCAAACAACAGATCCAGCCAGCAACAATGACAATATAATATATAAATGCAGTAAAGAAAGCAGTAAAGCAACTGTACGTAAAGCAATAAACAAAAATAAATACAAGCACAAACAAGCACATAACACCCCAGTAAACACAAACCAAACAAGCGCTAGGAGGAACCCACAAAAAGAACCAGAAGCCCTGGTTGCAATATAAGGATCCCCAGCAGAGTCGCCAAGCTGTCGCTCCCGACAAATGACACCGGGTCCTATGAAGGTACAGACGCGAACGGTCGGCGAAGGGAACAGTGAGAACACACAGCCGTGAACTCACTGGAGATGAATAGAGTTGCCAGCTAGGCATTTTTATCCAGGAGGAAAGGCAATGCTGCATAGACCTAGAAAGATACGGATAAGACGGTTGCGAACCAGAGAGACTGAGAAAGGGGGTTGGTTACAATCTGGGAAGGTATTAGCACCCAGATTGTCCGCCGTACTCGACGGGATCCACGCTTAAAAGATTTGTGTTTTAAAGGGGTAGTGTCAGTGCAATTTGTGCATAAAGAGCTGGAAAAGGATGTACAGGTGTCAGTGTAAAAGAAGTGAAGTGTATAAATGAAGTGTCAGTGTAAGAGGTGAATGGAATGCTCAAGATCATGAGGCTTAAAGAATAAAGCTAGAAAGAGGGGGAATGTACAGAGACTTTTGTTCGATAACTGTTAAGTTATGCCTACGTATCCTCTCGTGCAATGAGGAAGTCAGAACGCCGTAGTTCGACCCAAAGAGACTGAAAGATGAATTGACTTGTGAACTGCTTACTTGCCTATGCTCAAGTGTATGATCTGTCTGGCACAGATGCAAACTGTCTTGCATTAGACGGAAGAAGCAAGTTCTCGTTTGTGAGTGAAGATGATGAGGAAAGAATCCCGAAGGAGACGATTATTGTTTGTTTTTGAGTTTTCAGTCTTTTATTGCTTTTGAAAGTTTGTCATAGGGTAATGAGCTTAAGTCTAAACCAATGGGTTAGTAAACTCATCACATCTTCCCTCTGATTAGGGGTAGTGAGAATTACCTTAAGTGTGAAGTCAGATTCTCACACTTAATCACCTTCGGTGTAGGATTAAGATCATTAACCTACTTGTGATTATTTAAATGTTTTTGGTGTTTTTGTTTAGTGTTGAGTAATGAGGTTAAGCCATAATCAAGGATTAAACAGACTCATTACACCATCCTAAAAGAAGGATGATAGATGAGAATGTTTAAGCTGAGGAAAGCTCCTCAACTTAATCCATGATTAGGGATTAAACTCATGACAAAACAAGCCTTTGATTAAGTGGATTTTAGTTAATGATATGATGATGAAGTGAGTTTTATGATTTGTAAGACAACTTGAGGGGGACTTGTCCATTAACACTAGGGTTAGTCCTTCTTAACCAATTAAGGAAGAATTAGAACCCTAATGCAAGGCCCAAGTTACAAGTGTGTCTTGATGATTATTAAGTGGATTGATTAAGAGATTTAAACACATTAAGGGTTTAACACTTAGGATTAAAGTTATACACTCCATCCTAAGAGAAGGATGCAGGCATAAGCTTAATCACAAAGCCTTAAAGCCTTTAGGGTTTAGTCCCTGCTTATGAGGTGAGAAGAGAAGACTCAAAGAGATGACACAAAGGTAAAATCTAAGAGGGGGGACTAATCAAAAACCCTAATCATTGTCATGCTTGGTTGTTCCTAAGGTTTGTGAGGTTTTCAAGAGAAATCTTCAAAGGAGCCACCAGGAAGCAGATGAATAAGATCAGGAGAAGCAAAGTGACTTGCTCCATTCAAGAAGTCAAGTCACTTGAAGAAAGAAAGTGGGAAGAACAAGAATGAGCAAGCTCAACCTCAAACACAAATAGAAATGCAGCAATGGATGCAAGAGAGATGAAAAGAAAAGTTATGAGAAGTGAAGGCAAATTCACTTCTCAAGTTTACTTACCACCTGAAATGTTAGAAAGAAATGCAATGTAATGCTAAATGAAATGAAATGACATGATGCTAGACCAAACCAGAAGCATGTTGATGATGAAAATGATGCTATGAGGTGCTGCAAACAAGAGGCAAGACATGGGGATGCTCATACAAGGTCATGGATGCAAATGATGCAAGCTAAGGAGCATGAATGAACATGAAAAGTTATGAAGCATACAAGGCAAATGACATGGCAAATATGTGATGCAATGATCAAAAATGCTTTCTATATGTCTTAAGATGTCAAATGAATCACAAGAATGCACAAAATGCAAAGACAAGTCATGTTATGCAAGAGAATGCAAGAGGGATGCAAATGAAAGCTCAAATTAGGGTTTATGGACAATGCATCAAACAAAAACCCAAAACAGAAACAAACCCTAAGATAAAAAATGGAAAATGCCATCCAAAGAAACCCTAGACCTATAATGAACCACTGCCCAAAGGGGAACTCTCAACTCTCAACCAATCTCAAGATATGAATTTTGCAAATTATTAGGGTTTTTTAGGGTTCTTAACAAAAGAAATGCCAAACAATTAGAAAATGCAAGAACAAATCATGGCCATTTTACCCTAGAAACTACATGCTAAACATAAAACAATGCAAGAAGAATCAATGTCTCAACCTTCTCCAATAGGCAGAAATGAATTTTCAAACATGTGACCAAAATAATGCATAAAAAATGATTTAATTCAATGAAAAATTCTTAAAATGCATCAAGATCAAAAAAGAAATTTGGTTTGAAGGTTGGATAATGTTTCTAAATGTCTTAGAACCTTTCATGAATTTTTTTGTAATTTTTAAATACCTAAAAGTATTTTTAATTAATTAATTCTCATTAATCAATTAAAAATAATCTTTTAAATATTTAAAAATACTTTTTAATGATAAAAATAAAATAAAAAAATGTTTTTGTGTCATAAAAATTAATAAAACTTTAAGGAAAAAGTTTCATAATTTTTATGAATTTTTTGCTATTTTTAAACAATTATGCAAATTAATTGAAAAGAAATGAATTAAAAAAATAAATTAAATGGAAGTATGCGCAATGTGAGGCTGGGATTCAATCTGGGCAGGATAGCATTGACTTGGCGCGTCATCTAAGGGTCATAATTCAAACCAACTTAAACCTGATTAATTAAATAATAATCCAAGATTAAGACTTAATGAAATGATCCAGGCCTTTCATTCACGCGCGGGAACCAGGATCTAAAGGCCCAGATTCAAACTCAGTGCCCTAACCCTAATTAATAATTAATCACTTCTAGGTCACCGGAGACGAGCTCCGGTCGTCTTCTCCGGTGACCTCCTCCCCTGAAAACTTCAAACTTCCTAAAAACGTAACAAAAATGAAATCTAAAACCTGGGAAATGTTCCCCACATCCTCACGAATCAAACCCCTAACCTAAAACAAATTTATATTTCCTAAACAAGCTGAATCGAAGAAAGAAAGTTCTAGGGCACGCAAGCTTCAGAAACAAATTAAATGCTCAAATCACAACCATTTTCAAAACCGATGGTACCAGAATGATCAGTGAAACAAATAGAACAAGTTTGTAACAATAAAAATGATTTCTGGAAAAATAAATTTCAAGCTACCTGAGATTTGAAGCTTTCAGTTTGAGAACTTTCTGACCTCTTCTTTCAGTGCAAACCCCTCTCCTTGATCCCCAGATGATGTTTGAATGCTCAAATGGAGTTTAAGTTGGCTGGATAATGAGATTCGAAAGGAACTGCTTCAGCTTGATCAAAAATGGCAATGGTGTTTCTGGAGGTTTCAGGTCATGGTGAGTGATTGTTTGAGGTCCAAATGATGTATGGAGAAGCTTTGCAAGGTTTGTTTGGCTGTTTGTGGCTTGTGGAGAGAGATTCGATAGAAAATGCAGGCTGAGGTGAAGAATGGTTATGGAGTGTTCAGGCTGTTTCAGGCTTGTGTTCTTGGTGCTGGGTGGCCTATGAAGTGTGTTGAGTTGGATGATGAAGAAAGTTTTTGTGTTTGGTGGCTGTGTTAAGAGATTCGAAGCAAGTTGCAATGTGGAAGGTTTTTGTGAATGTGTGTAGTGTGATGGTTTCAGCCTTGCTTCTTGTTATGGCTAGCTTGCAAATTGATAACATAAACAAATCTGATTGGCTGGATGATGTGACTTGTGCTTTTGTGATTGGTAAGTTTGCTTTTGCCAAAAGTCAAAAATCTTGTAAGAGAAGCATGGGCTTGATACTAGCTTGGTACAAGGCTAGGTCTGGCGCATCATGGTGTGGTGAGAGAGCCAGCAAGGTCCAAAGGCCAAGGCAGCAAGTTGAGGGAGCATGATCATGAGTTTTGCAACTTGTTGCTTTATGGTTCACATGTGAAGAAAACCTTGTTACACAAACCAAACCATAGGCAAACTTGATCCAATTCTGATTTTCAGCACTTAGAGAATGTTTATGTGTTGGTTTGAAATGAATTAGAGGCTACATTTGGCTTTGGTTCAAGACTTTGCAAAATTTCCATTTGAAGCATGCCTTAGAAATTAATGATTTTTGCCAACTTTGCATTGCCATAACTTTTGATCCAAGAAGAGTTTGATCATGTTCTTGTACTTTTTGAAAAGGGAAAGATGGGATCTACAACTTTCATGACCAAAGTTTTTCCATTTGAAGCCTTTTTGGATCAAGAATCAAGGCTTGAAAAATGACCTAAAATGATGCATTCTTGAAAAGTCAACTATGCCCAAAAAGTCAACATTTGCAAAAATTCCAAATTCTTGATTTCTATGAACTTCAACCTTCTTCCATGATCAAATAAAGATCATATACACTCAAAATAATGAAGATCACCCATTGGTTGGGTCATTGGGGGCCTCAGATGCCCTGATTTTACACTGACTTGTCTGAAAAGTCAACCCTTGATCAGATGACTTCCCCATGGAATTTCTTCATGAAAATTGATATGCATACTCCCTATACCATATAGAGATCAATGGAAACAAGAATGACCAAAAAATTTGGAGTTATGGCCTCTGAAACCAAAACCCTAATTTTCAGTCAACTGTGCAGTTCATCCTGGCTTTGCATCCACTCAAAACCTAGTTCTTGTGATTCCTCTGCATTTTTGACTTTGAGGAGGTGAAATATGATATAAGAACACACATGGACTCCTTTGAGTTGATTGGTGGCCTTTGGAATGGCTCAAGATGCTTTGGGATTGCTCAGATCACAAACCCTAGGTGCAGATGCCTTAGAAACTATGCAGTGAATCAAAAATGAGATATGAGATGATATGTTGTGTTTATGCATATGAGATGATCACAAGCCATGGTGTGAATGGGTGAGGGCAAATTTGGGGTGTTTACAACTACTCTAACGCAGTACGCACCTTTTTATCTGTGACAATAGGAGGGTTTGATTAGGGAGTACAACTCGGTTCTGAATACGCGAAAGCGAGATTTCCCGTTAAATTATTTCTTTTCAAAGTAGAAAACATTGCCCATAAGTAGTTCTATTAACAAGTACTTGATTATCAATTGATTAGGTGAATTGGATTCGAACCTATCTTTATCAATTAATTAAATTTACTATTTTATTTATCATTGCGCACCCTTTAAAACCAATATTTTCAATTGCCTTAGATACACACCATAACAACAGATATGATATATTGACACATGGTCTATGTGGATTCGACAATCTTTTATATTACTCTTACGTGTTCGTACACTTGCGAAAAATACGCATCAAGTTTTTGACGCCTTTGTCGGGGACCAATTTCGTCAAATTTCGTACCCTGTAGTTATACCGTTTAGACTAAGGTTGTTACCTTCCGGTCAATGCGAAATACTCGTAGTGCCGGAAGCTTAGTAGACCCTCTAGCTGAACCTGAACGTTACGCTCGCGCACGTTTATTTTTCCATAGAATTAGGAGAGCTATGGCCGAAGATCAAAACCGAAGGCCTCTTAAGGACTTCGTCCAACCATCAAACGAGGAACCTAGTTCCAGTATAGTAAACCCCGTTATCCCAACTAATAATTTTGAACTTAAACCATCCCTGCTGCAATTAGTGCAGCAGAGACAATTCGCAGGTCTTGCTACCGAGAACCTGTAACACGGTGGGAGAGCTGACTTTAGTTAAATGTTGCGGATAGCAAGAGTCGCCACCGACTTTTATTTTATCCAAAGGAAAGGGCATAAAAGAACAGGAAATACCTTAAAAGATTTTTGGGTTCGGGGGGTAGGTTATGTAAAGGGAAGGTGTTAGCACCCTTTACATCCATGGTTATCCATGGGCTCTTAGTTACTTAACTCACTTTAAATTGTTTTTGAGAAGTGAAGTGTGTGATTAAAAATTTTCTTAAGTACTTTATAATTATCCTTGTACAGATATATATAAAGACTTTGTTTTGAAAATTGTTTAAAATGTAAAGTGTAATGAAGTATTTTGAAGGAGTGAGCAAGTACTTAAGAGGAACCTACCCTAAATTGAATCTTTTATGTTCTTAAATGTTCTTTAAATGGTAAGACTATCCCTATTATTAAGTAATAGGTAGTCATTACCTTGGATATTATGAGGTACAAGTGAAGGGACATCTGTGATTAGGCAACTGTAAGGTGTACCTAGCAATTCGAATGGACTTATCATCTTTTATTCGAAAGGGACAAGATCATTTACGAAGGCAACCATGAAGGGACTTGATCTTATAATTCTTTAAAGGGACAAGATGATTTTAAATAAGATAAGGGACTTTGCTTTATACACCTTACTTGACCTTTTATTTAGGCAACATGAGAGGTAACCCTTAAGAAGTGAGATGGCGATCCAAGATCGACTTACGTGTGTGCGTGTTCATGTTCATAATATTTATCTTAAAATTAGTTATCTAAATTCAATTTTAAACACAAACATGTTTTCACTCCCTATTTTACTGACCATGGCAATTTAAATAAATAATAAAAATTCTACCACTATTACATATTTTGCACAATTACATTATAATAAAATAATTTAAATAATAAGCATATGATAAATAAATAAATAAAAAGGTTAGTAATAATAAATAAAATAAATATAAGAGAAAAAAGAGGTTAGCATAATAATATAATATATAAAACAAATTAAAAGTTCAAATTTAAATAAATAATCATTTTTTAAGAATTTTAAGAAAAAGAAATAAATAATAATAATTATATACTAATAAATATGATTAATAGTTTAATAAATTAATTATATACACATTAGAAATATTTATTAATTATAATTAAACAAACATAATGAAAATAAGAAATTAAAGTTATAAAAGAAAATTAGGGTTTTTGAATTGTTTAGAAAAATAAATTAGGGTTTATAATATAATTAGGGTTTTAAGTACAAAAATATTTTAATTTAATATTTAATACTAATTTAATTAATAAACAAATATACATATATTTTAATTCAAACAAATAGGAAATTAGCTTTAGAAAATATTTTTTAGAAACTTTTTTAGAATATATAAACATTAACCTAGAATTATTTACATATTAAACATAATTATATATTTTTTATAATAATTAAACAAAAGATTTAAATAAACAAATTAAAAATAAAAGAACAAAAATTGCAACTTACCTGGGGCTGGGATTCGAACCCAGGCCCTAGGCTTTACGCATCCTGGACCAGCCTCCCTTCCACTGGGCTGCGCATGCGCTGGTGATATTGAATGAGCCTTAATGCCTTTTGTTTTCTAACCTGTAGAAATCATAAAAAAACAAAACAACACAAAATGGCCTGGGGGGAATCGAACCCAGGACCATTCGTTCACAGGCAAACACACAAACCAACTGAGCCACATGGGGCGCGTACAACAAAGGATCAACAACAAATTCTTTTATTTTAAAACAACTTTTCTAAACTGAATTTTGGCGCCAGACTTCATCTTCCTCATTCAAATTACCTGCGAATTTTCCTTTGAATATCCCTGCGAATTTTCCTGCAAATTTTTAAAACCAGAATCCTATGTTTTTCAAACACCAAGCAAATCATAATATCAATTCAAATTCGAAGCCCAGATCAATTATAAGAGTCTCATAGGTCACAGCCATGTTCTTAGATTTCATTTAGTGGCCCTAAATGTTAGGTTCCCGAATTGGAGCTTCAAACCCTAGCAATGGTGGATTTCGATACTGTCCATAAGAATTGAATTAAATCATCCAGAAAGTTTCTAAACATCACAACAAACACAAATCCATAGTTAGTTTTCATTATTAATGCACAAATCATTCAAATCGAAAAAAATTTAAACATGAACAAGATGCATTCGGATTGTGTGTATGAGCATGGATTGGATGCGTTTAAGAGATGGTTTCGACTCAATGAAGCTCAAGGAACCTTCTTGTGTCTTTAAAATACCTTAAAACCTCTTGTAATAGGGAAACCGAAAATTGAATTTGGATGGTTTTTGTGAAGTTTGAAAGTGATATTAGAGGCTGCAAAATCGTGCATAGTGTATTGCTTCAGGTTGTTTATATAGGAGTGAGTGAATTAGGTCAAAGACCTCACCAATTTGATGGATATTTGGATCATTTGAAGATTGAAAAAGATTAGCCTTAAAATTTGAATATTCTTTGATATGAACTTTCTATTTTAAGACAATCTTCATAATTTTTGTATCAATTAAATCCAATTAACTTTTATGACATTCTAGAAGCAAAATATTTTTAAATCTTCGCCATTTTATATTTTATTTGAATTTAAAATGATTTTTAATATAAAAAATCATAATAAATAAAAATAAAATGAATAAAATTATTAAAATATTAAATAAATTTCGTGCATGATGTCATGGAACACATTGGGTCACAAAAAAGTCAGCCCATTTGGAGAATTATGGTTTTAAGACCCCATTTACTTCATAAACCACTAAAAAATTTCCCAACTTTGCAAGGGCACAAATCCTTCAATTTTAATGCTATGAAGGTGTTCTTGGACATTTTGGAAAGCTTAAAGAGTCCTCTAACCAACCTCTTTGGTCTCATGTCCATATCTTTTACCATTCTCAAGTTATGCTCTTTGGAAGTTGTTGACTTTTTGTTGACTTTTAAAAGGACCTATAATGTCTTAGCTCATACCTTCCAAATGAAGCATTTTTGGGATTGGCTTGTGAGACACAAAGTTGTAGAGAATTCAATTTACTTCAAAATGAGCTTTGGATGAAAAAAATTTGATGAAGCATGTGAAAGTTATGGCTGGTCAAAGTTTAGTTGACTTTTCCTATGAAAACCCTAATTTAGAAACTCCTGATTCTTGATGATCTGAAATCTCCTTGATGAATCATGATCAACCATTGATCAAATGATGAATTTTACTTCATATACTTGATGTTGGCAAAAAAATCATGAAGTTTGACTTTGGTTTGACCACAGTTGACCTCAGTTTGACTTTTTAACTACTTTGACTGATTTTAACCTATCTGATCATCTGACTGATCAAATCTTTTGGGAAAGTCTTAAAACTTGACATGGGGATTCTTGAACACATATAAGATACTATGAAACTCACTTGAAGTCTTGGAAGTCCATTTAGCCTGATTAAAGTCAAAACCCTAGTTTAGGATGCATTGCTTAGGAGGATGCATTGTTTGAGGGAATTGTCAAACTTTCTGACTAATTGTGAATCTTGTGAACCTTGTGAATCTCATAAGATGTCTTGTGAACCTTGTGAACCTTGTGAGCCTCTTAGTACACAATGACTTGTCTTGTGGAGGGCAAATTTTGGGGTGCAACAGCTGCCCCTGTTCAATTTTCTGAACCCTGAGGGGTTAGATTGGCATATGTGCCAGTCGTGACCTGGAAGGTTGAAGGGGATTGAACATAAAAGCCCAAAAATTTACACTCATCGGTGCGTAAAATAACACTGGTGATTAGTTGTATATGCTTGAGTGGGCTTGAAGATGCCACTTGGAGGAATTGGAGATGGGCTTAGAGATGCCATCTGGAGATGGGCTTGGAGATGCCATCTAAAGTATCAGGATGTGATGATGTCTTTATGTTGATACTGGATATCAGTACTAGGTCTTTGTATAAGCCGTCTCTGAATCATTTATGCAACATATTTTGAGTTGTTGAATGGACCAGTAGAAATAAATCTTGTGATGATTATCTCTTCTAGAAGTATCTTGGATTAGGGAATTGATCTTTGTACAGACCGTTTGCCTACTCTCCAAGGTCAAAAGAACGTCAGGATTTGCTCTTCTGAAAAATATCTTGAACCAGGGAATGGATATTTTTACAGACCGTTTGCCTGCTATTCAAGGGTCAAAAGAACGTCAGGATTTGTTCTTCTGAATAATGTCTTGAACCAGGGAATGGATCCTTTTACAGACCGTTTTCCTGCTATTCAAAGGCCAAAAGAACGTCAGGATTTGTTCTTCTGAATAATGTCTTGAACCAGGGAATGGATCTTTTTACAGACCGTTTGCCTGCTATTCAAGGTCCAAAAGAACGTCAGGATTTGTTCTTCTGAATAATGTCTTGAACCAGGGAATGGATCCTTTTACAGACCGTTTGCCTGCTATTCAAGGTCCAAAAGAACGTCAGGATTTGTTCTTCTGAATAATATCTTGAACCAGGGAATGGATCTTTTTACAGACCGTTTGCCTACTATTCAAGGTCCAAAAGAACGTCAGGATTTGTTCTTCTGAATAATGTCTTGAACCAGGGAATGGTTCCTTTTACAGACAGTTTTCCTGCTATACAAGGGCCAAAAGAACGTCATGATTTGTTCTTCTGAATAATGTCTTGAACCAGGGAATGGATCCTTTTACAGACCGTTTGCCTGCTATTCAAGGGCCAAAAGAACGTCAGGATTTGTTCTTCAGAATAATGTCTTGAACCAGGGAATGGATCTTTGTATAGACCGTTTGCCTGCTATTCAAGGCCAGATAGATGAAATCTTCTGGAAGTATCCTGGATTAGGGAATGGATCTTCTAACAGACCGTTTGCCTACTCTCCGAGGACATCTTGAGTAATGTATGGATCATTTCTGACCTGTTGTGAATTATTGATATTGTTTTATCTGCATATAACTATCCTGCAAGGAGAATGTTAGTTTATGTAATATGTATGCATGCATAGTATGATGCACTTAAGTAAATGTATTATGCATTTATGGATATGTATGTTATGGTATAACGTAAATGATGTATGTATGAATCATGCAGCCTGAAGTGTCTGGATATCTTCGTATAACAACTGCTGGCCAGGGAAAATAAATCCCGATTCATTGTTGAAGAATATGAGGAACTTGTTCCCGTCTCGTTTGATAATATAGTATTCATAACCTCTCGTCTTCGTTCGTCGTACCTTCATTGAAGGAATAAGTTCCTGACTATCCGTCTGAGGATAAAAGAGATGGATATAAATTCAAGGGGAGATGTAACTCGAAGTATTTATGATGATAGATTTGCCCTACTAGGGGATTTGTAGTTATCTTGTGGGGATGAACCGGCGAAGCTTCGTTGAATTCCTTTCCTCGCTCGTCCTTAGTAAATACTATTACTGCATTTTCATGCATTTCTGGTAAACATCAATCATATTAAGCATTTTATGCATTTCTGGTAAACATCAATCATATTCAAAAGCATACATACATTCAAACACAACCAATGGACGTTTCGCTTAGGGTAAAAGTAAATCTGGATTCAAAGATGAAATTTTATTTATATCACAAAGTGGCCCATACATAGGCAAGTTTGTACAAGGAGACAGAAATCCCAGTAAGAGGAATTCGTCATAAAAACAAAGAAAATCAGCAGTGTGGGAAATAATCCTATTGAGTTTCAATTCTACTATTGCCATTATCTTCAAGTGTCTCATCTTCTGCTGTTGAGACGAAAACAATTGGATTGAGCTTTATTTTTTCGAGCTTGAGTAAGTAGCATAACTGGTTGTAGTTTCATGGGTGATCCAAACGAGACATAGTCATACGCTTTAATCCCTAATTTTTGCCTGGATTGCCTTTTCAGGTTTTCAATCCACCGGGATACCCTTTTTTGCCCAAGCCGCCTTTTCAGGTTTTCGACTTGTCGGGTGTACATTTTTATATATATCCCTAATTTTTTCCCGAACCCTTTTGGTTCGCCAGGATGCCCTTAATTTTGCCTAGGCCAGTCAACCTAGCGGGTCTCTTTTTATGCGTAGTATTTTTAACTATGTCTGCGTTTACATGCTGCGGGAAGTCTTCACCATCCATAGTAGTAAGTATCATGGCACCTCCTGAGAATACTGTTTTGACCACAAATGGTCCTTCATATGTAGGAGTCCACTTGCCCCTAGGATCACCCTGTGGTAATATGATACGCTTGATTACCAAATCACCAGCCTGATATACCTTTGGCTTAACCTTCTTATTAAAAGCCTTGATCATCCGTTTCTGGTACATCTGGCCATGAAAAACTGCTGCTAACCTCTTCTCATCAATCAAATTTATCTGGTCAAGTTGATTCTGAATCCACTCATCTTCATCCAAGTCTGCATCTTTCATGATTCTTAGAGAAGGGATCTGAACTTCAATGGGTAGAACTGCTTCCATACCATAAACTAGGGAGAATGGCGTTTCCCCTGTTGAAGTACGTATTGTAGTATGATAACCATGAAGAGCAAATGGTAACATCTCATGCCAATCCTTATAAGTAACAGTCATCTTCTGTAGAATCTTCTTAATGTTCTTATTAGCAGCTTCTACTGCCCCATTCATCTTCGGACGATACGTAGAAGAGTTGTGATGCTTAATCTTGAAATGCGTGCAGAGATCAGTAATCATAGTGTTGTTCAGATTAGAGCCATTGTTAGTAATAATCCTTTCAGGGATGCCATACCTACATATGAGATTATTCTTAATGAATCGAGCCACCACATTTTTAGTAACAGATGCAAATGAAGCTGCCTCCACCCACTTAGTAAAGTAATCAATAGCCACCGGGATGAAACGATGCCCATTAGAAGCAGTAAGTTTGATTTCACCAATCATATCAATGCCCCACATGGCAAAAGGCCAAGGAGCAGTCAACACATTCAATGGTGATGGAGGTATATGTACTTTATCAGCATAAATTTGGCACTTGTGACATGTTCTGGAATGCTGATAGCAGTCAGCTTCCATGGTGGACCAATAGTAACCTGCCCTCAATATCTTATTTGCCATGGTATGACCACTGGAATGAGTGCCAAAGATCCCATCATGCATATCTTCCATAATCTCTATTGCTTCCTTTTTATCCACACAACGAAGCAAAGTTGAATCATGATTGTGCTTGTATAAAATCCCATTACTCAAGAAGAACTTAGCAGAAAACCTCCTCAGAAACTTCTTATCTTTGACAGATGCCCCTTCAGGGAACTCCTGAGCTTCAAGATATCTTTTCACTTAATAGAACCAAGGCTTATCCTCTGCTTCCTCAGTATCAATCTCATTGCAATATGCAGGCTTCTCAAATCTATCAATAGTAATCTTGGGAGCTTCATCATCCCAGCTGATCTTAAACATGGATGCCATGGTGGCTAATGCATCTGCCAACTGATTTTCTCTTCGTGGAATGTGTCCAAAGGTAATCTCTTTGAAATGTGGGATCAGAGACAACACATACTCTCTGTAAGGAATGAGATTATCATGCTTGGTATCCCACTCTCCTTTGATCTGACTTACTACCAGGGCTGAATCTCCATACACGTCAAGGAACTGAATCTTCATATCAATGGCAGCTTTGATGCCCAGGATACATGCCTCATACTCAGCCATGTTATTTGTACAATAGAAACAAAGTCTTGCAGTAATCGGGGTATGACAACCTTCAGGGGAACTGATCACAACACCAACACCATTACCAAGTGCATTAGAAGCTCCATCAAAAACCATAGTCCATCGGGATCCTTGTTCAGGTCCGTCATATTGTCCAGGTTCTTTGGTAATAATCATAATGTCTTCATCAGGGAACTCAAAACTCATTGACTGATAATCATTCACTGCTTGATGAGCCAAATGATCAGCCACAACACTTCCTTTAATGGCCTTCTGAGTAGTATATTGTATGTCATATTCTGTTAAGATCATTTGCCATCTTGCTATTCTTCCGGAGAGAGCAGGTTTCTCGAATATGTACTTGATTGGATCCATCTTCGAAATCAATAAGGTAGTATGAGTCAACATATACTGTCTTAGTCGGCGAGCAGCCCATGCCAAAACGCAGCAAGTTTTCTCGAGCAATGAGTATCTTGTTTCGCAGTCGGTAAACTTTTTGCTAAGGTAGTATATTGCCTGCTCTTTTCGACCAGACATGTCATGTTGCCCCAACACACACCCTATTGAGTTTTCTAACACTGTTAAGTACATGATCAAGGGTCTTCCATCAACTGGTGGCATCAAAATTGGAGGTTCTAGAAGATATCTCTTGATTTCATCAAATGTTGTCTGACACTCATCATTCCATTCCATTACCTGATCTTTCTTCAGCAACTTGAAGATTGGCTCACAGGTAGCAGTTAATTGGGAAATAAATCTTGCAATGTAATTCAATCGTCCCAAGAAACCTCTAACTTCCTTCTCAGTGCGGGGAGCTGGCATCTCTTGTATAGCTTTCACTATTGCAGGATCTACTTCAATACCTTTTCCAGGGACAATGAAACCCATGAGCTTACCAGATCTAACTCCAAAAGTACACTTGTTTGGGTTCAATCTCAACTTATATTTCTTCAACCTCTCAAACAACTTATGCAGATGATCAAGATGTTGTTCTTCATTTTGGGACCTGGCTATCATATCATCCACATACACCTTTATCTCATGATGAATCATATCATGAAACAAAGCCACCATAGCACGCTGATATGTTGCCCCTGCATTCTTCAAACTAAATGGCATCACTTTATAACAAAAAGTGCCCCACTGTGTAACAAACATAGTCTTCTCCATATCTTCAAGAGCCATCTTGATTTGATTGTAACCAGAAAAACCATCCATGAAGGAGAATACTTTATGTTGAGCAGTGTTGTCTACCAGAACGTCAATATGAGGAAGTGGAAAGTCATCTTTAGGGTTGGCCTTGTTCAAATCCCTGTAATCTACACACATATGTACCTTACCATCTTTCTTAGGTACCGGTACTACGTTTACAACCCATTGAGGATAATATGTCACAGCTAAGAACCCTGCATCAAACTGTTTCATAACCTCGGCCTTAATCTTCTCTGACATTTCAGGACGCATGCGACGAACCTTTTGCTTCTTTGGACGACAATCTTCTTTTACCGGTAAACGGTGAACCACAATGTCCGTATCCAACCCTGGCATATCTTCGTAGGACCAAGCAAAGATCTCCACATAATCATGTAACATCTGAATCAATCTGCTCTTAACACTATCCTCTAATTCAGCCCCTATCTTGACTTCTTTCTTGTTCTCTTCAGTTCCCAGATTCACAACTTCGATTGGCTCTTCATGTGGCTGTATAGCTTTCTCTTCTTGTTGTAACAACCTAGCAAGCTCTACAGGTACTTCACAATCGTCCTCATTTCCATCTTCAGCTTGATAGATCGGATTCTCGAAATTATAATTGGCAATAGTAGAACTGTTATCAACAGGATCCAGAGTGGATGAGGATCTGCATTTTAGTGATGTGGGTGTGTGTAAGAACACATAGCTGATAAAACAAAAATAAAAGAAAGACAAGGAACACAATATTTACGAAAACGAAACGTCCACTGATTTTTATTGAATGAAGTATGCAAATGAAATGACATCCCGAGACAAGCATACCATTGTGCCCCGGGTAAGGCACAAGGCTTAAGAGTTTAATTGTTCAAGAATTACAAACTTAAAAGTAACAACACAATAATAGTATTTACTCCTGACTAAAGGAGATAGGAATAACAGCTTCAACTTTCCAATTATTGAGCCCAGCACCCACAGGAGGAAAAATCCAAGCATCCAAGTTATAATCTTCATCATAGTCACCCACAACATTGATCTGATCTTTCATAATCCCCTGATTGGTGATACGAACAGCACGAGCACGACGAACAGCCTTTTGGGACTCTGCAGTGAAACCCAAACCAAACATGTCAGACTTGTAAGGAATGTCAGGAAGCTGACCCCAAATAGTACAACCACCTTCATCCACCACAGCTCTGGCATCCTTGAGGGAGGCCATTATAGGAGGCACTCTAGTGACCACAAGAACTTTCTTGACAACAGGAGGAGCTTCAAAATTAGGAACTACCCAAGGAACTACTTCAAACGTCTGACACGGAGTTTCAACATATTCACCTTCCACTTCAAGATATTTAAAGGTGTTCACATGGCTAATCATATATCCTTCCTCCCCATAAACAGTGACAACCTTTCCCTCTACTGGGTATCTCAGCTTCTGATGCAAGGTGGAGGTCACAGCACCTGCCCCATGGATCCAAGGGCGTCCAAGCAAACAAGAGTACGAAGGATGAATATCCATTACATAAAAGGTAGCATTGAAGACCTGAGAACCTACTTTGATTGGGAGATCTATTTCTCCGTGCACCACTCTTCTTGAACCATCAAAAGCCTTCACCACTATATTACTGGGCCTCAACACAGCATCTTCAGGACTAAGCTTATTCAGTACTTCTTTGGGCAACACATTCAGCGAGGAACCATTGTCTATTAACACATGTGACAGGGTAGTGCCCCTGCATTCAATAGAGATATGTAGAGCCCTGTTATGATCCCTCTTGGCAGGAGTCAAATCAGCATCAGAGAAACCTAACCCATTATCATAGGTCAAGTGTGCCACACAATTTTCAAACTGGTCTACAGAAATCTCATTTGGTATGTGGGCAGTCTTCAAAAATTTAATCAAGGCTTTAGCATGAGCCTCAGAACACAACAATAAAGACAACATGGAAATCTTGGAGGGAGTATGCCCCAATTGATCAACAATGTCATAATCACTCTTGCGAATTATCTTCAATACTTCTTCCATCTGCTTAGAAAGATCATCAGCAGCTGGTATATCAGTTTGTATAGGTTCAATAACAGGACCCTTGCCCCGAGCATCAGCAGTGGAGGTAGTAGTTGGAGTAACTGTATTCTTGGAGGTGACTGGAGGAGAGAAAATTCTTCCGCTTCTCGTGATCTTACTAGATCCAGCAATATTATCAATATCAAGATTTTCATTAACAATAGATGTCTCGGCTAAGGGTTCCTGCTTAACACCATAAATATAAACATCAGAGCCATAATGCCAAGGCACCGCTTTATCAGAAATATACGGAATAGGACCAGGAGTGGTAATGATCATAGGAGCCACTCTAGCTTCAGCAACAATCTTCACAGGGCCTTCAGCAGTAATCTTAATTGGACCCTTATGAGTGATTTTGACAGGACCCTTGGAAGTGATCCTTAGTGGCACTTTATCAACCATATCCACCTCTTCAACCTTGGCACCTTTAGTTATATGTTCAACCATGCTCTCCACAGAAGGTGTCCTCTCAAACAATATGGTGTAATTGTCCATGAGGCGTTGAGTACCGTCCTTCAACTTCCAGCAACTATCCGGTTTATAAGCACAATAGAAACAATCTTCATTACAACCTGGAAAGAACCCAGCTTGTACTAACTTCTTCTTAATAACAGACAATGGTGTAGTCACATCTGCAACTGAGGAAATATGTGAAACTTCATCAATGGCATTGACAGTCTTCTCATGATTTGGCATGGGAGCAGTAATCACATTTGGAGTACCCGGAGGGTCAAACTCAATCTCTCCAGCATCAATCATATCCTGAATCTTATTCTTCAATATCCAGCAATTATTGGTATCATGTCCCTGACAATTAGAATGATATACACACCGTGCATTAGGATTATACCTGGGAGAGGTAACATTGGGATTCTGAGGAGGGTCCTTCAAAGTGATGAGTTCACCCTTCAACAAGTGTTGCAAGGCTTGGGCCAGTGACATGTTGAGCTTGGTGAACTGTCTTTTAGGCCTCTGTTGATTGCCCTGTGGTGGCTCTGGTGTTGCAGGAGTACGATTGGAGATATGAACCGCACTCACAGATTGGTGTCTCCTATTACGATCAGGTTGACCATAAACAGCATTTGACTCCTTCTTCCCACTAGGGGGCTTCTTTTTAGTACTTGATGAAGAAGCACCCGCTTAGATCTTGCCACTCCTTATACCACTTTCTACACGCTCTCATGTCATTATCAACTCAGTGAAGCCAGATGATGAGCTTCCGATGAGATGACTATAAAAAGGACCATTCAACGTACACATGAACATATCCACTAACTCCCTGTCAGTTAGAGGAGGTTGTACCCTACCAGCCAAATCTCTCCATTTTTGGGCATACTCCTTGAAATTTTCTTTAGCACCCATAGACATGCTCTATATTTGCATGCGAGTAAGGGCTAGATCAGCATTGTATTGATATTGCTTATAAAAGGCCACAGCAAGATCATTCCAATCACGGATGTTGACACTCTCCAACTGATAGTACCATTCCAATTGAGCTCCAGACAAGCTCTCTTGGAAGAAATGGATCCATAACTTCTTATCAGCAGTATGGGGTTGGATCCTCCGGACATAGGACCTCAGATGCAGCTTGGGGCAGGAGACACCATCATATACTACAAAAGCAGGAACCTTGAAACCAATGGGTATAACCACTCCAGATATCAAACTCAGGTCTTCAAAATCCAGCCACATAGCATCCATTCTATCCACCAGCATCTTGAACTTATCTTCATTAGGATCATGATAGTAGTTAGCTTCAGAATCAGAATCCCCCATTGTATTATGGAGACTGCCTCCCTCTTTCTCAGACTCTTCAGACTCATATTCTTCAACCTGTTCCTTGGTCTTGACAGGACCTCTGAACCTTCTTCCCATGTTGATTAGGCCTCCTGACCTTCTAGTCTTCTTGGTCTTCTTGGCCAGCAGTGTCTTCAATTCATCCTGTCCCTTGGACAAGTTCAGGATCAGTTCTTGGAACTGGGCATTCTGTGCCTAGAGATCTTTGACTGTTTGTTCAAGAGCCATTGCTAAAATAAACAGCGAGAAGATAAGATACATGTACATAAGAAACCTGTGATGCAGTGATATGATATGTAAATGCGTATGCAATGTTTTCAAGGACCGCAGGATTTAAATTTGTTTAAACAACCAAAAAGTAAACTTTTATTAGTAATAAATTTGTTTGCCCCTTATGCTTACAATGAAAATGAAATAAATACAAAAAAGGGGTTTTAAGTCTCCCATGGACGTTTCCTCTTTGTGTTGAGGTATGAGTTGAGATTCCGCTCCTCATGAAGTTGCTTTGTTAGCTCCAGGATTCTTTCTTGACTTGCTTTGTAATGAGTCTCAAAAGTATCCCTTTGCTCCTTCAACTGGATCCAGGACCTCTGTAAGTCTTCCATGTCAGTGGGCATGTCTGGATGAAGGATGATATAAGAGGTATCTGATCAAGGATAGGAGAACTGACTTTAGTTAAATGTTGCGGATAGCAAGAGTCGCCACCGACTTTTATTTTATCCAAAGGAAAGGGCATAAAAGAACAGGAAAGACCTTAAAAGATTTTTGGGTTCGGGGGGTAGGTTATGTAAAGGGAAGGTGTTAGCACCCTTTACATCCATGGTTATCCATGGGCTCTTAGTTACTTAGCTCACTTTAAATTGTTTTTGAGAAGTGAAGTGTGTGATTAAAAATTTTCTTAAGTACTTTATAATGATCCTTGTACGGATATATATAAAGACTTTGTTTTGAAAATTGTTTAAAATGTAAAGTGTAATGAAGTATTTTGAAGGAGTGAGCAAGTACTTAAGAGGAACCTACCCTAAATTGAATCTTTTCTGTTCTTAAATGTTCTTTCAATGGTAAGACTATCCCTATTATTAAGGAATAGGTAGTCATTACCTTGGATATTATGAGGGACAAGTGAAGGGACATCTGTGATTAGGCAACTGTAAGGTGTACTTAGCAATTCGAAGGGACTTATCATCTTTTATTCGAAAGGGACAAGATCATTTACGAAGGCAACCATGAAGGGACTTGATCTTATAATTCTTTAAAGGGACAAGATGATTTTAAATAAGATAAGGAACTTTGCTTTATACACCTTACTTGACCTTTTATTTAGGCAACATGAGAGGTAACCCTTAAGAAGTGAGATGGCGATCCAAGATCGACTTACGTGTGTGTGTGTTCATGTTCATAATATTTATCTTAAAATTAGTGATCTAAATTCAATTTTAAACACAAACATGTTTTCACTCCCTATTTTACTGACCATGGAAATTTAAATAAATAATAAAAATTCTACCACTATTACATATTTTGCACAATTACATTATAATAAAATAATTTAAATAATAAGCATATGATAAATAAATAAATAAAAAGGTTAGTAATAATAAATAAAATAAATATAAGAGAAAAAAGAGGTTAGCATAATAATATAATATATAAAACAAATTAAAAGTTCAAATTTAAATAAATAATCATTTTTTAAGAATTTTAAGAAAAAGAAATAAATAATAATAATTATATACTAATAAATATGATTAATAGTTTAATAAATTAATTATATACACATTAGAAATATTTATTAATTATAATTAAACAAACATAATGAAAATAAGAAATTAAAGTTATAAAAGAAAATTAGGGTTTTTGAATTGTTTAGAAAAATAAATTAGGGTTTATAATATAATTAGGGTTTTAAGTACAAAAATATTTTAATTTAATATTTAATACTAATTTAATTAATAAACAAATATACATATATTTTAATTCAAACAAATAGGAAATTAGTTTTAGAAAATATTTTTTAGAAACTTTTTTAGAATATATAAACATTAACCTAGAATTATTTACATATTAAACATAATTATATATTTTTTATAATAATTAAACAAAAGATTTAAATAAACAAATTAAAAATAAAAGAACAAAAATTGCAACTTACCTGGGGCTGGGATTCGAACCCAGGCCCTAGGCTTTACGCATCCTGGACCAGCCTCCCTTCCACTGGGTTGCGCATGCGCTGGTGATATTGAATGAGCCTTAATGCCTTTTGTTTTCAAACCTGTAGAAATCATAAAAAAAAACAAAACAACACAAAATGGCCTGGGGGGAATCGAACCCAGGACCATTCGTTCACAGGCAAACACACAAACCAACTGAGCCACATGGGGCGCGTACAACAAAGGATCAACAACAAATTCTTTTATTTTAAAACAACTTTTCTAAACTGAATTTTGGCGCCAGACTTCATCTTCCTCATTCAAATTACCTGCGAATTTTCCTTTGAATATCCCTGCAAATTTTTAAAACCAGAATCCTATGTTTTTCAAACACCAAGCAAATCATAATATCAATTCAAATTCGAAGCCCAGATCAATTATAAGAGTCTCATATGTCACAGCCATGTTCTTAGATTTCATTTAGAGGCCCTAAATGCTAGGTTCCCGAATTGGAGCTTCAAACCCTAGCAATGGTGGATTTCGATACAGTCCATAAGAATTGAATTAAATCATCCAGAAAGTTTCTAAACATCACAACAAACACAAATCCATGGTTAGTTTTCATTATTAATGCACAAATCATTCAAATCGAAAAAAATTTAAACATGAACAAGATGCATTCGGATTGTGTGTATGAGCATGGATTGGATGCGTTTAAGAGTTGGTTTCGACTCAATGAAGCTCAAGGAACCTTCTTGTGTCTTTAAAATACCTTAAAACCTCTTGTAATAGGGAAACCGAAAATTGAATTTGGATGGTTTTTGTGAAGTTTGAAAGTGATATTAGAGGCTGCAAAATCGTGCATAGTGTATTGCTTCATGTTGTTTATATAGGAGTGAGTGAATTAGGTCAAAGACCTCACCAATTTGATGGATATTTGGATCATTTGAAGATTGAAAAAGATTAGCCTTAAAATTTGAATATTCTTTGATATGAACTTGCTATTTTAAGACAATCTTCATAATTTTTGTATCAATTAAATCCAATTAACTTTTATGACATTCTAGAAGCAAAATATTTTTAAATCTTCACCATTTTATATTTTATTTGAATTTAAAATGATTTTTAATATAAAAAATCATAATAAATAAAAATAAAATGAATAAAATTATGAAAATATTAAATAAATTTCGTACATGATGTCATGGAACACATTGGGTCACAAAAAAGTCAACCCATTTGGAGAATTATGGTTTTAAGACCCCATTTACTTCATAAACCACTCAAACATTTCCCAACTTTACAAGGGCAAAAATCCTTCAATTTTAATGCTATGAAGGTGTTCTTGGACATTTTGGAAAGATTAAAGAGTCCTCTAACCAACCTCTTTGGTCTCATGTCCATATCTTTTACCATTCTCAAGTTATGCTCTTTGGAAGTTGTTGACTTTTTGTTGACTTTTAAAAGGACCTATAATGTCTTAGCTCATACCTTCCAAATGAAGCATTTTTGGACTTGGCTTGTGAGACACAAAGTTGTAGAGAATTAAATTTCCTTCAAAATGAGCTTTGGATGGAAAATTTTTGATGAAGCATGTGAAAGTTATGGCTGGTCAAAGTTCAGTTGACTTTTCCTATGAAAACCCTAATTTAGAAACTCCTGATTCTTGATGATCTGAAATCTCCTTGATGAATCATGATCAACCATTGATCAAATGATGAATTTTACTTCATATACTTGATGTTGGCAAAAAAATCATGAAGTTTGACTTTGGTTTGACCACAGTTGACCTCAGTTTGACTTTTTAACTACTTTGACTGATTTTAACCTATCTGATCATCTGACTGAGCAAATCTTTTGGGAAAGTCTTAAAACTTGACATGGGGATTCTTGAACACATATAACATACTATGAAACTCACTTGAAGTCTTGGAAGTCCATTTAGCCTGATTAAAGTCAAAACCCTAGTTTAGGATGCATTGCTTAGGAGGATGCATTGTTTGAGGGAATTGTCAAACTTTCTGACTAATTGTGAATCTTGTGAACCTTGTGAATCTCATAAGATGTCTTGTGAACCTTGTGAGCCTCTTAGTACACAATGACTTGTCTTGTGGAGGGCAAATTTTGGGGTGCAACAGAACCCAAATCAACATTTAAAAACTTTCTTTAGTTAGCAGACACCTTTAAAACCAATGGAGTTCCTCATGTGGCGATCCGCTTAAGATTATTTCCCTTTTCCCTCAGAGATAAAGCCATATCATGGTTAGATTCCCTTCCACCAAATTCCATAACAACTTGGGAAGCCCTTAGAAGAGTATTCCTTGCTATATATTTTCCCCCGAGTAAGACCGCTGTTCTACGAAACCAAATAACCAGATTTACCCAAAACCAAAGAGAATCATTGTTCAAAGCCTGAGAGAGCTATAAAGAGCTATTAAGAGCATGCCCACATCATGGTTTAGAGAACTGGCTGATCATTCAAACCATCTAAAATGGACTTCACTATAACACTAAGATGACCATCGACGCTGCCGCTGGTGGCGCATTGATGAATAAACCTTACCCTGAAGCTAGTTCCCTTATCGAAGATATGGCCCAAAACCATCAATCATGGGGAGTAGAAAGAGCAACAGTGGAAAAGAAGGAAGCCCAAGGAGGAATACATGAGTTAAGCTCTATAGACATGATGCAAGCCAAAATGGACGCGTTGGCCCTTAAAGTCGAACATATGTATGCAACCCCGAATATTGTAGCTGCAGTTTCATCAAATTGTGAGATATATGGTATGCAAGGACACCAATCCGCAAAATGTAGTTTGTTAAATGAGACCAGCTATGAACAAGTGAACTACACCCAAGGGAACCCATTTTCAAACACCTACAACCCAGGATGGAGGAATCACCCAAACTTCTCCTATAAAAATAATAACCCTATCCAAAATACCGCACCTCCGAGACAACAAGGTTACCAAGCCCCGAGAACAAATCAACCTATTCAACCTGTACCACCAAAACCGAGCCTTGAGAAAATTATGGAAAATTTTATCACCGCTCAGACACAACAAAACAAAGAGTTCATGAACCAAAACGTCCATGTTAACAAACTAATTACCCAGTTAGAGACCAAGGTTGACCAAATTATTACTCACAATAAGATGCTTGAAACTCAGATCTCTCAGGTAGCTTTAAACCAAGCCCCTCAGACTACACCTGGAGAACAGTTCCCTGGACAACCTCAACAGAACCCGAAAGGGAAAGCAAATTCCATTACTCTACGAAGTGGGACCGCCTATGAGGAACCCTTAAAACCTAGATTAAGTGAGCCCGAAACTTCTAAGATAAATAAAGAGAAGGAACCAGAGGAATCTGAAAACCAGGTAAGTCAAGAAAAAGGAGAAGAACCTAAAAACAAAAGTTATGTACCACCACCGTCATACAAACCACCAATACCATACCCGCAAAGACTAAAGCAAACCCAAATTAATAACCAGTATCAAAAATTCATTAAGGTTATAGAAAAACTTCACGTAGAAATCCCCCTTACATAAGCCATCACCCAAATACCTTCTTACGCAAAGTTTCTCAAAGACATACTTACAAACAAACGTAGACTTGAAGATCTGAAACCCGTGGAATGTAATTCTATTTCCGAGAATAAGTTAGCAAAGAAAGATAAAGATCCCGGAAATTTTTCCATTCCTTGTATTTTGGGGAATCATGTCATCGAAAAAGCTTTTCTAGACTTAGGAGCTAGTGTGAGCTTAATGCCTTTGGCAGTTTGTGAAAGATTAAACTTAGGAGATTTACAACCTACTAAGATGTCACTTCAATTAGCCGATAGATCCATTAAATACCCTATAGGCATACTTGAAGACATCACAGTTAGGATAGGTCAGTTGTTTATATCTATTGATTTTTTTGTCATGGATATTAAAGAAGATGGCGACATACCAATCCTCCTAGGTATACCGTTCTTATCAACCGCTGGAGCCATAATAGATGTTAAAAAGGGAAACTAACCTTTGAGGTAGGTAACGAGAAGATAGAATCCGTACTCTCGAAATTTCTTATGGTACATGTAATAGGAGATGCTTGTTATGCCTTAGATATCATTGATAAATGCATCAGGGAATTAGAACAGGAAGAAGAAACTGAATCAATAAAATTGCCATCAACTCTTATTTGGGAAGATGACAGTTATAAAAAACCCTACATTGATGATAACCTTCACGAATGTTTATCTCTTACCCCAGATCCTATGTTTTTCCCTATAAAACCAACCGTAAAACTTAAGGAACTGCCTAAACCTGAGATATGAATTTCTTGATGAAGAAATGGACCGTCCAGTTATAGTCAGTGCTACCTTGAACCAAGAGGAAACAAACCAATTGTTAGATGTTTTACGAAGGTACGCCTCAGCCTTAGGATATAAGATCTATGATCTAAAAGGAATAAGCCCATCTATATGCATGCATCAGATTTTGCTCGAAGGAGATTCAAAACCCTCCAGAGAACACCAAAGAAGAATAAATCCTATGATGAATGAGGTAGTTAAGACTGAAGTTCTTAAGTGTTGCACCCCAAAATTTGCCCTCACAATACAAGACTTTGTGTTCTAAGAAGGTTCACAAAGTTCACAAGATTCACAGTGCTTTTAAGACCTTTCATGAGGTTCATGAAGTCTACAAGTCACTTCTTGAAGGTTCACAAGGTTCACAAGATTCACAATGTTTACAAGACCTTTCATGAGGTTCATGAAGCCTACAAGTCACTTTATGAGGTTCACAAGGTTCACAATACCTCCCATGAGGTTCACAAGACATTTTATGATGGTTCACAAGGTTCACAAAGTTCACAATTGGTCAGAAGAGTTGACAATTCCCTCAGACAATGCACCTCCTAAGCAGTGCATCCAAAACTAGGGTTTTGACTTTAATCAGGCTAAATGGACTTCCAAGACTTCAAGTGAGCTTCATAACATCTTATATGTGTGTAAGAATCCCCATGACAAGTTTCAAGACTTTTCTCAGAAGTTTGCTCAGTCAGATGATCAGATAAGTCAAAATCAGTCAATGCAGTTAAAAAGTCAAACTGAGGTCAACTGTGGTCAAACCAAAGTCAAACTTCATGATTTTTTGCCAACATCAAGTATATGAAGTAAAATTCATCATTTGATCAAGGGTTGATCATGATTCATCAAGGAGATTCCAGATCATCAAGAATCAGGAGTTTCTAAATTAGGGTTTCCTTAGTAAAAGTCAACTGAACTTTGACCAGCCATAACTTTCACATACTTCATCACCAAGTCTCCACTCAAAGCTCATTTTGAAGGAAATTGAATTCTATACAACTTTTTGTCTCATAAGCCAAGCCCAAAAATGCTTCATTTGGAAGGTATGAGCTAGGACATTATAGGTCCTTTTGAAAGTCAACAAAAAGTCAACAACTTCAAAAGGGCATAACTTGAGATTGGTAAATGATATGGACATGAAACCAGTGGGGTTGTTTAGAGGACTCTTCAAGATTTCCAAAATGTCCAAGAACACCCTCATACCATTAAAATTGAAGGATATGTGCCCTTGCAAAGTTGGGAAATTTTGGGTTGGTTCATGAAGAAAAAGGAGGTCTAAAACCAATTTTTTCCAAATGGGCTTGCCAAATAATGACCCAATCCACTTCATAACATCTTGCACGAAATTAATTTAATTTATTCATAATTTTATTTATTTTGTTTTTATTTATTATGATTTTTATATTAAAAAGTCATTTTAAATTCAAATAAAATATAAAATCATGAAAATTAATTTAAATTTGGCTTCTAGAAAATCTTAAATCACATTTAAGTTTGATTGATACAAGAATTATGAAAATCCTCCCAAAATAGCAATGGTTTATACATGGATATTTGATTTTTAAGACATGATCAATTTGGATCTTTTCATATCAAATTCTCCACACAACCATTCAATTTTATTGACCTAATTCAATCACCTATAAGTACTAAACACAACCCTATTGCAATTCACGGATTCCACTGCCCTAAGAGTAAGTTCATATTGTTCAAAAACCTTCACAAAACTCACATTCGGTTTTCAATTTTCAGGACCTTTGAAGGTAAAATAAGAACATAGCAAAACTCCTTGGACTTCCCTGATCATGAATCATCACTCATATGCATCAAAACCATGCTATATTGCTCAACCCGAATCCACTTTGTTCTTGAAAATAATTTTTTCGATTTCACTAATTTGTTGCTTTTCCATGAATTTTGTTTGGTTAATGATGTTTGTGATGATATGTAGAACGTTTCTGGATCATTAAACCAAAGCTTCACTGCCTAGAATGGATTTGGCCATGATTAGGGTTTGGACCTCCAAATTAGGGTTCTTCAATTCACTAAATATAAATGAATTTGAAGAACATAGGGATGTTGTGTGAACCATAAGGATCATAAAACACTAATTAATTTCATGAATCGATACTGTTTTGTTGGAGTTTCATTTTCGCAGGTTTGAAACATTGAAGAACACGCAGCAAATTTCGCAGGAAACATGGCATGAATTTTCGCAGGAAATTTGGGGAAGACGAAGCTAGTTGGCGCGTTCAGAAAAATTCAAATTTTGTTTAAAATATTTTATGTTATCTTGTTGGTTCATTATCACCACAGGTTGTGTGGCCCAGTGGAAAGTCAGGCGTGCGTTTGATGAGAGGGCGAGGGATCAAATCCTGGCTGTGACAAATATTTTTGAGTTTTTTTCATTTATACGTTGAATATAATATATTATTGTTATTTGATGGTTTGTTAACAGATTGGCTCACCTAGCTGGGATGGTTATGCGTGTATGTGTTTGTTCAAAAGGTCCTGGGTTCAATCCCCCCCCCCCCCAGGCCTTTTTGCTTCTTCATTATTTTTCTAATTTTCCAGACTTAAAGAACAAAACCAAAAGGTGTTCCTCCTTCTTGCACCACTAGTGCGCAGCCCAGTTGGCAAGCCTCTCCAATATTCAGGTTAGGGACCTGGGTTCAAATCCCAGGTCCAGTTTTTTTGATTTTCTTATTTTTTTTATTATATTTCCTATTTTCTATATTATATTAAAATATGTTTCTAAATTATAAAATGCAAATATTATATTTTCTAAATTATAAAATATATATGTTTTCTAAATTCTAAAAAAATTAATTTTTATTATTATATATTTATTTAAATTATAAAATGTATATATGTACTATTTAACTAATTGAATTGTTATTATAAATTAAACCCTTAAATATTTTTCTAACAAACCCTAAAACCCTAATTTATTTTTCCCTAAACAAATGTTAAAACCTAATTTCATTTTTCTAACTTTATTTTTGTAAATATAATATTTTGTAAATATAATTATTATGCACATATATAATTAATTTTTTGTAAATATAATTATAACTTATTTTCTTTATATAATATGTAAATATTTTTATAATTTGTTTGTAATCTAAATTATATATATAAATAATTTTTAAATATGTGTTTAGAAATAATTGAACCTATGATATTTTAATTTTGTAATTATAATATGTTTAAAAATAATTTAATAATTTGTACATAAATTAAAATGTTATAATAATTATTTAATTGTTCATATTTCCTCTTATTTATAAATAATTGTATATATTAAAAATTTAATTTTTTTTGTTCATTATTTTAATTATGTTCTTATAATATTTTTGCTAATTTCATTTATTTTAATTGTTGTTATTACTAATCATATTATTACTAATCCATTTATTTTTTTTAATTATGCTTATTATTATTATTTCTCTAACCTTATTTATTTTTATTATTATTATTACTAACCCCCATTATATTTATTTATAGCCTATCTATTTATTTTACTTATTATTTATATCTTGCTCATTTATTTATTTTTTTGCTATTTATTATTAATTGCTTATTATTATTATTATGTAAATGCTCCTGGATGTAAATTTTTGTAAATATTTAATTGATTTAATTTTCATGCTATGGTTAGTAAAATAGGGAGTGTAAACATGTATTATATTTAAAATTAAAATTAGATCATTTAAATTATAAGATAAATTAAATTAAACACTCACACACGTAAGTCGATTTTTTAATCGCCATCTCACTTTCTAGGGTTGCCTCTCAATGTTGCCTAATCATAAGGTCAAGTGGGGTGTATAAAGCAAGTCCCTTAAAAGAAAAGTCATCAAGTCCCTTAATGGTTGCCTTTCATAAAGATCTTGTCCCTTTCGAATAATGATGACAGTCCCTCCAAAAATTGCTTAATACACCCTACAGTTGCCTATAAAAACAGATGTCCCTCACATGTCCCTAACATCCAAGGTAATGACTACCTATTCCTTAATAATAGGGATAGTCTTACCACTTAAAGGATAAAGAATAGAAAGACTTAAACTTTAGGGTAGGTTCCTCATAGTTGCTTGCTCACTACTAAAAAATTTCTCAAACACTTCATACTTTCAAACAAATTTTCAAACACAAGTTTTTACGCATCCGTACATGGATCATTATTAACTCCTATGAAAATTTTTATTCACACACTTCACATTTCAAAATCATTTTAAAGTGAGCTAAGTAACTAAGAGCCCATGGATAACCATGGATGTAAAGGGTGCTAACACCTTCCCTTTACATAACCTACCCCCCGGACCCAAAAATCTTTTAAAAGGTCTTTCCTGTTCTTTTATGCCTTTCCTTTGGATAAAATAAAAGTCGGTGGCGACTCTTGCTATCCGCAACATAACTTAAAGTCAGTTCTCCCACCGTGTTACAGAACTGGCGACTCTGCTGGGGAAAGTAATTTAAGAGGGGTACCCTTAGGAATTAAGATCACTTTAAATTGTTTGCCTTGTTTGCTTTATATTATCTTGTTGGGGTTCTCTTATGTGTGAAAGGTCCTAACCCGGATCTAGTGTACCTTAGGTAAATGGCAATAGACCAAGGAAACTGTACGACGTATATCGATACGGTTGATCTGGTGGCCATAGCTAGTGCGACTTCTTGGTTGGTGCTTATGTTCCTTAAGTCAAGTTGAGGATAATATGAGGCTGCCATATGTTGTCAATGCACTAACTAACTTTTAGAACCCTAGTTAACTCATCTTGGCCTTTAGAAAGTAGTGAGGTAACCGGCTTTGGTGCAGACTGAAGTTGGTTGACACTCGATACTACACTCATTGAGATCTTAAACTTGGAGGGTTTTGGTTGGCAAGTAAGTTGCCTTCTGAACAACCACCCTTGTGAAGGATCAATGATATTGAGATCCCTTAGAACCTGGTTACTTTTGTAGGACAGGATGAACCAACTAACTTCAGGGGAGGGTACTTACCTTTAAACCTCATGCAAGCCTTTAAACCTAGGGCTATTGTGTGACTTGCTTGTGTGTGCCACATGTTTGTGATTGAGCATAACATCATGACATCATCATGCATCATAAGCATAGCATTTTCACTAACCATTTCAAGGACCAAAGGATTTATCTTTGTTCTTTGTTGCAGGTCATGGCTTCTACTCGTAGAAACACCATCAGGATCAACTTTGTGGGGATACCTCCCAAGCTTAAAGAGTTGGTTTCTCAAGTGTTTGATCATTCCCAGTTCAACAAGAGACATGGTCACCTATTGGATCTGGTCACCTCAGGGTTCAATGAAGACATGATGAGTGTCCTATTTCAGTTCTTTGATCCTAAGCACCATTGCTTCACATTCCCCGACTACCAGCTGGTTCCAACCATGGAAGAGTTCTCTAAACTTCTGGGCATACCTGTTCTTGATCAGAAACCATTCACAGGCTTGGAGAAAGAGCCTAAACCTGAGGTTATTGCTGCAGCTCTACATCTGAAGAAGTCTGATATTGTTCTAGAAACGAGAAGTGGAGTCAAAGGTGTTCTAGCTAAGGTGTTGATAGAGAAGGCTCAAATGTTCTTGAAGGCCATGAGTCATGATGCTTTTGAGGAGATCTTAGCCTTGCTGATATATGGCTTAGTATTGTTCCCCAATCCAGATCAGTTCATAAACGTTCATGCCATCAACATATTCCTGAGTCACAATCCAGTACCTACATTGCTTGGAGACATACTACATTCTCTTCACACCCGTACTACAAGGGCAAGAGGAACTTTGATGTGCTGCATACCTTTGCTTTCTAGGTGGTTTATTTCTCACCTTCCTCGCTCAGTAATGAAGAATGAGCAAGGGTTCAGATGGTCCAAGAGGATCATGTCACTTTCTCACTCAGATATCCATTGGTGCTCCAGATCTATGGAGAATGTCACCATCATTGACCGTTGTGGGGAGTTTCCTAATGTGCCACTTCTAGGCATAAGAGGAGGCATCACCTACAACCCCTCTCTAGCTTTACGACAGTTTGGTTACGCTCGGAGTGATGGTCCACATGACATGTTGATTCAGGGCATTGTGTTTGACTACGACAACGATCTTCAGGGTTACCGTCAGAGATTCATACGAGCATGGGGAAAAGTAAACAGGGTTGACAGCAAGACACTGGAGCCTAAGTACACTATTCCTATGGAGGCTTATCTCAGATGGGTGCGATCTCGTGCTCAGACTCTCATGATGCCATATCCTGCCGTCCTACCAGTTACCATGGAACCTGTTGCTGAAGGAGACACAGCTTATACCATCCTTCACCCAGACATGCCTACTGACATGGAGGACTTACAGAGATCTTGGATCCAACTGAAGGAGCAAAGGGATACTTTCGAGGCTCATTACAAAGCAAGCCAAGAAAGAATCCTGGAACTAACAAAGCAACTTCATGAGGAACGGAATCTCAACTCATACCTCAACACAAAGAGGAAACGTCCATGGGAGACTTAAAACCCCATCTTTTGTACTTATTTCATTTTCATTTTTGTAAGCCCAAGAGGCAAAACAAATTTATTACTAATAAAAGTTTACCTTCTTGTTTGTTTAAGCAAATTTAAATCCTGCGGTCCTTGAAAACATTGCATATGCATTCACATATCATTTCACCGCATCACAGGTTTATAATTGTGCACAGGTTTCTCATCTTCTCGCTGTTTATTTCAGCAATGGCTCTTGAAAAATCAGTTAAGGATCTCCAGGCACAAAATGCACAGTTCTAAGAGCTGATCCTGAACCTGTCCAAGGGGCAGGATGAATTGAAGACACTGCTGGCCAAGAAGACTAAGAAGACTAGAAGGTCAAGTGGCCTGCTCAACATGGGAAGAAGGTTCAAAGGTCCTGTCAAGACCAAAGAGCAGGTTGAAGACTATGAATCTGAGGAATCTGAAAAAGAGGGAGGTAGTCTCCACAACACTATGGGGGACTATGATTCTGAGGCCAATTATTACCATGATCCTAATGAGGACAAGTTCAAGATGCTGGTGGATAGGATGGATGCTATGGAGTTGCAGAAATCTTCTGGGCTAGATTTTGAAGATTTGAGTCTGATATCTGGGGTTGTCATACCCATTGGTTTCAAGTTTCCTACCTTTGTTGTTTATGATGGGGTCTCCTGTCCCAAGCTGCATCTGAGGTCTTATGTCAGAAGAATTCAACCTCACACTGCTGATAAGAAATTGTGGATCCATTTTTTTCAAGAGAGCGTATCTGGAGCTCAGTTGGAGTGGTATTATCAGTTGGAGAGTGTCAACATCAGGGACTGGAATGATCTTGCTGAAGCTTTCTATAAACAGTATCAATACAATGCTGACTTAGCTCCCACTCGCATGCAGTTGCAAAGCATGTCCATGGGTGCCAAAGAAAGTTTTAAGGAGTATGCTCAGAAGTGGAGAGATTTAGCTGGAAGAGTTCAACCCCCTTTGACTGACAGGGAATTGGTTGATATGTTCATGTGTACGCTGAATGGTCCGTTTTATAGTCATCTCATTGGAAGCTCATCATCTGGCTTCACTGAGTTGATCATGACAGGAGAGCGAGTAGAAAATGGTATAAAGAATGGCAAGATCCAGGTGGGTACTTCTTCATCAGGTGCTGCAAAGAAGCCTCCCACTGGGAAGAAAGAATCCAATGCTGTTTATGGTCAACCTGATCGTAACAGAAGGCATCAGTCTGTTAGCGCAGTTCATATTTCAAATCCAACTCCTGCAACAACAGAGCAGCCACAGGGCAACCAACAGAGGGCTAGAAGACAGTTCACGAAGATCAACATGTCAATGGCTCAGGCATTGCAACATTTGTTGAAGGCTGAACTTATTACTCTGAAAGAGGCTCCTCAGAATCCTAATGTTACCTCTCCCAGGTACAATCCCAATGCACGATGTGCATATCATTCAAACTGTCAAGGACATGATACTAATAATTGCTGGATCTTGAAGAACAAAATTCAAGACATGATTGAGGCTGGAGAGATTGAGTTTGACCCTCCGGGTACACCAAATGTGATTACTGCTCCAATGCCAAATCACGAGAAGACTGTCAATGCCATTGATGAAGATCTACATGTCTATTCAGTTGCGGAGTTGACCACACCATTGTCTATTATCAAGAAAAAGTTAGTACAGGCTGGGCTCTTTCCAGGTTGTCGTGAAGACTGTTTGTATTGTACCTATAAGCCGGATAGTTGCTGGAGATTGAGAGATGGAATTCAGCGTCTTATGGATAAGTATACTATAGTGTTTGAGAGGACTCCATCGTCTGTAGAAAGTATGGTGGATCATCTTACTCAAGGTAGGAAGATTGAAGAGGTTGATATGGTTGACAAAGTACCGGTAAGAATCACTTCAAAGAGACCTATTAAAATCACTCATCAAGGTCCAATCAAGATCACTGCTGAAGGCCCTGTGAAAGTTGTTGCTGAAGCCAGAGTGGCTCCTCTGATCATTACTACTCCTGGTCCTATTCCATATACGTCTGATAAAGCTGTGCCTTGGCACTATGGGTCTGATGTTTACATCCATGGTGTTAAGCAGGAGTCCTTAGCTGATGTGCCTGTTGACATTGATAATATTGCTGGATCTAGTAAGATCACACGTAGTGGAAGAGTCTTCTCACCTCCAGTTACTTCTAAGAATGCAGTTACTCCTGCTGCTACCTCTACCACTGATGCTCGGGGCAAGGGTCCTGTTATTGAGCCTATATCTGCTGATGTGCCAGCTGCTGATGATCTCTCTAAGCAGATGGAAGAAGTATTGAAAATCATTCGCAAGAGTGATTACGACATTGTTGATCAGTTGGGGCATACTCCCTCAAAGATTTCTATGTTGTCCTTGTTGTTATGTTCTGAAGCTCATGCAAAAGCTTTGATCAAGTTTCTGAAGACTGCTCATGTACCCAATGCTATCTCTGTTGACCAGTTTGAGAATTGTGTTGCCCACCTGACCTATGATAATGGGTTAGGATTTTCTGATGCTGATTTGACCCCTGCCAAGAGAGATCATAACAGGGCCTTGCATATCTCAATTGAATGCAGGGGCAATACCCTATCACACGTATTGATAGACAATGGTTCCTCTTTGAATGTGTTGCCCAAGGAAGTCCTGAACAAGCTGAGTCCTGAAGATGATGTGCTGAAGCCCAGTAATATTGTGGTGAAGGCTTTTGATGGTTCTAGAAGAGTAGTACATGGGGAAATTGATCTTCCAATCAAAGTTGGCTCCCAGGTTTTTACTGCTACATTTTTTGTGATGGATATTCGTCCTTCGTACTCTTGTCTGCTTGGTCGTCCCTGGATCCATGGGGCAGGTGCTGTAACCTCTACATTACACCAAAAGTTGAGATATCCGGTGGATGGAAAGGTTGTTACTGTCTATGGAGAAGAAGAATACTTTGTCAGCCATGTGAATACCTTCAAGTATCTGGAAATGGAAGGTGAATACATTGAGACTCCGTGTCAGACGTTTGAAGTGGTTCCTTGGATTGTTAATAATTATGTAGCTCCTCCTGTTGCGAAGAAAGTTCCTATGGTCACCAGAAAACCTACAACAATGGCAATGGCCTCCTTCAATGATGCTAGGGCTGTGGTAGATGAAGGTGGTTGTACTATTTGGGGTCAGCTTCCTGATATCCCATACAAGTCTGACAAGTTTGGTTTGGGTTTCACTGCAGAGTCCCAGAAGGCTGTTCGTCGTGCTCGTGCTGTTCGTATCACCAATCAAGGGGTTATGAAAGATCAGATCAACGTTGTGGGAGACTATGATGAAGACTACAACTTAGATGCTTGGATTTTTCCTACTGTGGGTGCTGGACTCAATAATTGGAAAGCTGAAGATGTTATCCCTATCTCCTTTAGTCAGGAGTAAATACTATTACTGTGTTATTGCTTTTAAGTTTGTAATTTCTTGAACAATTAAAACTCTCAAGCCTTGTGCCTTACCCGGGGCACAATGGTGTGCTTGTTACGGGCTGTGGTTTCATTTGCATACTTCATTCAATAAAATCAGTGGACGTTTCGTTTTCGTAAATATTGTGTTCCTTGTCTTTCTTTTCTTTTATTTTTGTTTTATCAGCTATGTGTTCTTACACACACCCACATCACTAAAATGCAGATCCTCATCCACTCTGGATCATGTTGATAACAGTTCTACTATTGCCAATTATAATTTCGAGAATCCGATCTATCAAACTGAAGACGGAAATGAGGACGATTGTGAAGTACCTGTAGAGCTTGCTAGGTTGTTACAACAAGAAGAGAAAGCTATACAGCCACATGAAGAGCCAGTCGAAGTTGTGAATCTGGGAACTGAAGAAAGCAGGAAAGAGGTCAAGATAGGGGCTGATTTAGAGGACAGTGTCAAGAGCAGGTTGATTCAGATGTTACGTGACTATGTGGAGATCTTTGCTAGGTCTTATGTAGATATGCCAGGGTTAGATACAAACATTGTGGTTCATCGTTTACCAGTAAAAGAAGATTGTCGTCCAAAGAAGCAGAAGGTTCGTCGTATGCGTCCTGAAATGTCAGAAAAGATCAAAGCAGAGGTAATGAAACAGTTTGATGCAGGGTTCTTAGCAGTGACTTCTTATCCTCAGTGGGTTGCAAACGTGGTACTAGTTCCTAAGAAAGATGGTAAGGTACGTATGTGTGTAGACTACAGAGATTTGAACAAGGCTAGCCCCAAAGATGACTTCCCACTTCCTCATATTGATGTTCTGGTAGACAACACTGCTCAGCATAAGGTATTCTCTTTTATGGATGGTTTCTCTGGTTACAATCAAATCAAGATGGCACCCGAAGATATGGAGAAGACAACATTTGTTACACAGTGGGGCACCTTTTGCTATAAGGTGATGCCATTTGGTTTGAAGAATGCAGGGGCAACATATCAGCGTGCTATGGTGGCTTTGTTTCATGATATGATTCATCATGAGATAGAAGTATATGTGGATGATATGATAGCCAGGTCTCAGAATGAAGAGCAACATCTTGATCATTTGCATAAATTGTTTGAGAGGTTGAAGAAATACAAGTTGAGATTAAATCCAAACAAGTGTACTTTTGGAGTTAGATCTGGGAAGCTTCTGGGTTTCATTGTTAGTGGAAAAGGTATTGAAGTGGATCCTGCAAAAGTGAAGGCTATACGAGAGATGCCAGCTCCCCGTACTGAGAAGGAGGTTAGAGGTTTCTTGGGACGATTGAATTACATTGCAAGATTTATTTCCCAATTAACTGCCATTTGTGAGCCAATTTTCAAATTGTTGAAGAAAGATCAGGTGATGGAATGGAATGATGAGTGTCAGACTGCCTTTGATGAAATCAAGAGATATCTGCTGGAAACACCAATTTTGATGCCACCAGTTGATGGAAGACCCTTGATTATGTACTTAACAGTGTTAGACAACTCGATGGGGTGTGTATTGGGGCAACATGACGAGTCTGGTCGAAAAGAGCAGGCAATATACTACCTTAGCAAAAAGTTTACCGACTGTGAAACAAGATACTCACTGCTCGAGAAAACTTGCTGCGCTTTGGCGTGGGCTGCTCGCCGACTAAGACAGTATATGTTGACTCATACTACCTTATTGATCTCAAAGATGGATCCAATCAAGTACATATTTGAGAAACCTGCTCTCTCCGGAAGAATTGCAAGATGGCAAATGATCTTGACAGAATATGATATACAATATACTACTCAGAAGGCCATCAAGGGAAGTGTTGTGGCTGATCATTTAGCTCATCAAGCAGTGGATGATTATCAGTCAATGAGTTTTGAGTTCCCTGATGAAGACATTATGATTATTACCAAAGAAACTGGACAATATGACGGACCTGAACAAGGATCCCGATGGACTATGGTTTTTGATGGTGCCTCCAATGCACTTGGTAATGGTGTTGGTGTTGTGATTAGTTCCCCTGAAGGTTGTCATACCCCGATTACTGCCAGACTTTGTTTCTATTGTACCAATAATATGGCTGAGTATGAGGCATGTATCCTGGGTATTAAAGCTGCTATTGATATGAAGATTCAGTTCCTTGATGTGTATGGAGATTCAGCCCTGGTAGTTAGTCAGATTAAAGGAGATTGGGATACCAAACATGATAACCTCATTCCTTACAGAGAGCATGTGTTGTCTTTGATCCCACATTTCAAAGAGATTACCTTTGGACACATTCCACGAAAAGAGAATCAGTTGGCAGATGCATTGGCCACCATGGCATCCATGTTTGAGATCAGTTGGGATGATGAAGCTCCCAAGATTACTATTGATAGATTTGAAAAGCCTGTATACTGCAATGAGATTGACACAGAAGGGGCAGAGGAGAAGCCTTGGTTCTATGAAGTGAAAAGATATCTTGAAGCTCAGGAGTTCCCTGAAGGGGCATCTGTCAAAGATAGGAAGTTTCTGAGAAGTTTTTCTGCTAAGTTCTTTTTGAGTAATGGCATTCTGTACAAGCGTAATCATGATTCAACTTTGCTTCGTTGTGTGGACAAGAAGGAAGCAACTGAGATTATGGAAGATATGCATGATGGGATCTTTGGCACTCATTCTAGCGGTCATACTATGGCAAAGAAGATATTGAGAGCAGGTTACTATTGGTCTACCATGGAAGCTGATTGCTATCAACACTCCAGAACTTGTCACAAGTGTCAAATTTATGCTGATAAAATCCACGTACCTCCATCACCCTTGAATGTGTTGACTGCTCCTTGGCCCTTTGCCATGTGGGGCATTGATATGATTGGTGAAATCAAACCTACTGCTTCTAATGGACATCGTTTCATCCTGGTTGCTATTGATTACTTCACGAAGTGGGTGGAGGCAGCTTCATTTGCATCTGTTACCAAGAATGTTGTGGCTCGATTCATTAAGAATAATCTCATATGTAGGTATGGCATCCCTGAAAGGATTATCACTGACAATGGCTCTAATCTGAACAACACTATGATTACTGATCTCTGCACGCAATTCAAGATTAAGCATCACAACTCTTCTCCGTATCGTCCAAAGATGAATGGGGCAGTTGAAGCTGCTAATAAGAACATTAAGAAGATTGTACAGAAGATGACTGTTACTTACAAGGATTGGCATGAGATGTTACCATTTGCTCTTCATGGTTATCGTACTACAATACGTACTTCAACAGGGGCAACTCCATTCTCTTTAGTCTATGGTATGGAAGCAGTTCTGCCCATTGAAGTTCAGATTCCCTCCTTAAGAATTATGAAGGATGCAGGCTTGGATGAAGATGAGTGGATTCAGACTCGACTTGACCAGATAAATTTGATTGATGAGAAGAGGTTAGCAGCAGTTTGTCATGGCCAGATGTACCAGAAACGAATGATCAATGCTTTTAACAAGAAGGTTAAGCCGAAGGTATATCAGGCTGGTGACTTGGTAATCAAGCGTATCATATTACCACAGGGTGATCCTAGGGGCAAGTGGACTCCAACATATGAAGGACCATTTGTAGTCAAGACAGTGTTCTCAGGAGGTGCCATGATACTCACCACAATGGATGGTGAAGACTTCCCGCAGCCTGTAAACGTAGACATAGTTAAAAAATACTACGCATGAAAAGAGACCCGCTAGGTTGACAGGCCTAGGCAAAAATAAGGGCATCCCGGCAAACCAAAAGGGTTTGGGCAAAAATTAGGGATATATATAAAAAGATGTACACCCGGCAAGTCGAAAACCTGAAAAGGCGGCTTGGGCAAAAAAGGGTATCCCGGTGGATTGAAAACCTGAAAGGGAAATCCAGGCAAAAGTTAGGGATTAAAGCGTATGACTATGTCTCGTTTAGGATCACCCATGAAATTGCAACCAGTTGTGCTACTTACTCAAGCTTGAACAGATAAAGCTCTATCCAATCATTTTCGTCTCAACAGCAGAAGATGAGATACTTGAAGATAATGGCAATAGTAGAATTGAAACTCAATAGGATTATTTCCCACATAGCTGATTTTCTTTGTTTTGTAAAATTCTATGACAAAATCCTCTTACTAGGGTTTATGTCTCCTTGTACAAACTTACCCGTGTATGGGTCACTTTTTGATATAAATAAATTCCATCTTTTGAATCCAGATTTACTTTTACCCTATTTACATAAGCGAAACGTCCATTGGTTGTGTTTGAATGTATGTATGTTTTTGAATATGATTGATGTTTACCAGAAATGCATGTATGCTGAATATGATTGATGTTTACCAGAAATGCATGAAAATGCAGTAATAGTATTTACTAAGGACGAACGAGGGAAGGATTTCAACGAGGCTTCGCCGGTTCATCTCTACAAGACAGTTACAAAACCCTCAGTAGGACGAATCTATCTTCATAAAGTCTCATCTCCCCTGGAATTTATATCCATCTCTTTTATCCTCATACGGATATTCGGGAATTTACTTTCCAATAAGAGTACGACGAACGAAGACGGGAGGTTATGTATAATATATTACCAAACAAGACGGGAACGAGTTCCTCATATTCTTCAACAACAAACCGGGATTTATTTTCCCTGGCCAGCAGTTGTCATACGAAGATATCCAGACGCTTCCGGCAGCATCATATCATACATACATCATTTACATCATACCATAACATACATATCCATAAATACATAATATGTTACATAGGTGCATCATATTATACATGCATACATAATACATAAACTAATATTATTATACAGAATGCTACTTTGTTTTCAGGTTAATTATCCAGCAAACAAACTTATGATTATCAGGATTGCTTTATCCTCCTGAAAGTTATCATCCCTCAGGATTGCTTTATCCTCTTGAAAACATTATTACCTCAGGATTGCTTCATCCTCCTGAAAGCATATTATCAATCTCTCAAGACTGCTTCATCCTCTTGAAAATATATCACTACATCAGGACTGCTTCATCCTCCTGAAAGCTTTTTATTACATCAGGACTGCTTCATCCTCCTGGAAGCATATTATCAATACCTCAGGATTGCTTTACCCCCCTGACAGCTTCTTTACTTCAGGATTGCTTCATCCTCTTGAAATCATATCATTGCCTCAGGATTGCTTTATCCTCCTGACAGCTTATTATTACCTCAGGATTGCTTTATCCTCCTGACAGCTTATTATTACCTCAGGATTGCTTTATCCTCCTGAAAGCTTATTATTACCTCAGGACTGCTCCATCCTCCTGACAGCTATTATCAATATCTCAGGACTGCTTTATCCTCCTGAAAGTTATCATCATACCTCCATATTCTGGACTGCTTTATCCTCCAAGAAATGCATTTGAAAAACTTTTCTCCAAGTGGCATCTTTAAGCCCACTCAAGCATATTCAAACTAGCCATCTATATCACTCTATGCACTGGTGAGTGCAAATTTTTGGGCTTTTGTGTTCAATCCCCTTCAACCTTCCAGGTCACGACTGGCAAACATACCAATCTAACCCCTCAGGTTTCAGAAAATTGAACAGGGGCAGCTGTTGCACCCCAAAATTTGCCCTCACAATACAAGACTTTGTGTTCTAAGAAGGTTCACAAAGTTCACAAGATTCACAATGCTTTTAAGACCTTTCATGAGGTTCATGAAGTCTACAAGTCACTTCTTGAAGGTTCACAAGGTTCACAAGATTCACAATGTTTACAAGACCTTTCATGAGGTTCATGAAGTCTACAAGAAGTCACACTAACTATGGCCACCAAATCAACCATATCGGTATATGTCGTACAGTTTCCTTGGTCTATTGCCATTTACCTAAGGTACACTAGATCCGGGTTAGGATCTTTCACACATAAGAGCACCCAACAGATAAGTATAAAGCAAACAAGGCAAACAATTTTAAAGTGATCTAATTCCTAAGGGTACCCCTCTTTTATTAAATCCCCCAGCAGAGTCGCCAGTTCTGTAACACGGTGGGAGAACTGACTTTAGTTAAATGTTGCGGATAGCAAGAGTCGCCACCGACTTTTATTTTATCCAAAGGAAAGGGCATAAAAGAACAGGAAAGACCTTAAAAGATTTTTGGGTTCGGGGGGTAGGTTATGTAAAGGGAAGGTGTTAGCACCCTTTACATCCATGGTTATCCATGGGCTCTTAGTTACTTAGCTCACTTTAAATTGTTTTTGAGAAGTGAAGTGTGTGATTAAAAATTTTCTTAAGTACTTTATAATGATCCTTGTACGGATATATATAAAGACTTTGTTTTGAAAATTGTTTAAAATGTAAAGTGTAATGAAGTATTTTGAAGGAGTGAGCAAGTACTTAAGAGGAACCTACCCTAAATTGAATCTTTTCTGTTCTTAAATGTTCTTTCAATGGTAAGACTATCCCTATTATTAAGGAATAGGTAGTCATTACCTTGGATATTATGAGGGACAAGTGAAGGGACATCTGTGATTAGGCAACTGTAAGGTGTACTTAGCAATTCGAAGGGACTTATCATCTTTTATTCGAAAGGGACAAGATCATTTACGAAGGCAACCATGAAGGGACTTGATCTTATAATTCTTTAAAGGGACAAGATGATTTTAAATAAGATAAGGGACTTTGCTTTATACACCTTACTTGACCTTTTATTTAGGCAACATGAGAGGTAACCCTTAAGAAGTGAGATGGCGATCCAAGATCGACTTACGTGTGTGTGTGTTCATGTTCATAATATTTATCTTAAAATTAGTGATCTAAATTCAATTTTAAACACAAACATGTTTTCACTCCCTATTTTACTGACCATGGAAATTTAAATAAATAATAAAAATTCTACCACTATTACATATTTTGCACAATTACATTATAATAAAATAATTTAAATAATAAGCATATGATAAATAAATAAATAAAAAGGTTAGTAATAATAAATAAAATAAATATAAGAGAAAAAAGAGGTTAGCATAATAATATAATATATAAAACAAATTAAAAGTTCAAATTTAAATAAATAATCATTTTTTAAGAATTTTAAGAAAAAGAAATAAATAATAATTATTATATACTAATAAATATGATTAATAGTTTAATAAATTAATTATATACACATTAGAAATATTTATTAATTATAATTAAACAAACATAATGAAAATAAGAAATTAAAGTTATAAAAGAAAATTAGGGTTTTTGAATTGTTTAGAAAAATAAATTAGGGTTTATAATATAATTAGGGTTTTAAGTACAAAAATATTTTAATTTAATATTTAATACTAATTTAATTAATAAACAAATATACATATATTTTAATTCAAACAAATAGGAAATTAGTTTTAGAAAATATTTTTTAGAAACTTTTTTAGAATATATAAACATTAACCTAGAATTATTTACATATTAAACATAATTATATATTTTTTATAATAATTAAACAAAAGATTTAAATAAACAAATTAAAAATAAAAGAACAAAAATTGCAACTTACCTGGGGCTGGGATTCGAACCCAGGCCCTAGGCTTTACGCATCCTGGACCAGCCTCCCTTCCACTGGGCTGCGCATGCGCTGGTGATATTGAATGAGCCTTAATGCCTTTTGTTTTCTAACCTGTAGAAATCATAAAAAAAAACAAAATAACACAAAATGGCCTGGGGGGAATCGAACCCAGGACCATTCGTTCACAGGCAAACACACAAACCAACTGAGCCACATGGGGCGCGTACAACAAAGGATCAACAACAAATTCTTTTATTTTAAAACAACTTTTCTAAACTGAATTTTGGCACCAGACTTCATCTTCCTCATTCAAATTACCTGCGAATTTTCCTTTGAATATCCCTGCAAATTTTCCTGCAAATTTTTAAAACCAGAATCCTATGTTTTTCAAACACCAAGCAAATCATAATATCAATTCAAATTCGAAGCCCAGATCAATTATAAGAGTCTCATATGTCACAGCCATGTTCTTAGATTTCATTTAGAGGCCCTAAATGCTAGGTTCCCGAATTAGAGCTTCAAACCCTAGCAATGGTGGATTTCGATACAGTCCATAAGAATTGAATTAAATCATCCAGAAAGTTTCTAAACATCACAACAAACACAAATCCATAGTTAGTTTTCATTATTAATGCACAAATCATTCAAATCGAAAAAAATTTAAACATGAACAAGATGCATTCGGATTGTGTGTATGAGCATGGATTGGATGCGTTTAAGAGTTGGTTTCGACTCAATGAAGCTCAAGGAACCTTCTTGTGTCTTTAAAATACCTTAAAACCTCTTGTAATAGGGAAACCGAAAATTGAATTTGGATGGTTTTTGTGAAGTTTGAAAGTGATATTAGAGGCTGCAAAATCGTGCATAGTGTATTGCTTCATGTTGTTTATATAGGAGTGAGTGAATTAGGTCAAAGACCTCACCAATTTGATGGATATTTGGATCATTTGAAGATTGAAAAAGATTAGCCTTAAAATTTGAATATTCTTTGATATGAACTTGCTATTTTAAGACAATCTTCATAATTTTTGTATCAATTAAATCCAATTAACTTTTATGACATTCTAGAAGCAAAATATTTTTAAATCTTCACCATTTTATATTTTATTTGAATTTAAAATGATTTTTAATATAAAAAATCATAATAAATAAAAATAAAATGAATAAAATTATGAAAATATTAAATAAATTTCGTGCATGATGTCATGGAACACATTGGGTCACAAAAAAGTCAGCCCATTTGGAGAATTATGGTTTTAAGACCCCATTTACTTCATAAACCACTCAAACATTTCCCAACTTTACAAGGGCAAAAATCCTTCAATTTTAATGCTATGAAGGTGTTCTTGGACATTTTGGAAATATTAAAGAGTCCTCTAACCAACCTCTTTGGTCTCATGTCCATATCTTTTACCATTCTCAAGTTATGCTCTTTGGAAGTTGTTGACTTTTTGTTGACTTTTAAAAGGACCTATAATGTCTTAGCTCATACCTTCCAAATGAAGCATTTTTGGACTTGGCTTGTGAGACACAAAGTTGTAGAGAATTAAATTTCCTTCAAAATGAGCTTTGGATGGAAAAATTTTGATGAAGCATGTGAAAGTTATGGCTGGTCAAAGTTCAGTTGACTTTTCCTATGAAAACCCTAATTTAGAAACTCCTGATTCTTGATGATCTGAAATCTCCTTGATGAATCATGATCAACCATTGATCAAATGATGAATTTTACTTCATATACTTGATGTTGGCAAAAAAATCATGAAGTTTGACTTTGGTTTGACCACAGTTGACCTCAGTTTGACTTTTTAACTACTTTGACTGATTTTAACCTATCTGATCATCTGACTGAGCAAATCTTTTGGGAAAGTCTTAAAACTTGACATGGGGATTCTTGAACACATATAACATACTATGAAACTCACTTGAAGTCTTGGAAGTCCATTTAGCCTGATTAAAGTCAAAACCCTAGTTTAGGATGCATTGCTTAGGAGGATGCATTGTTTGAGGGAATTGTCAAACTTTCTGACTAATTGTGAATCTTGTGAACCTTGTGAATCTCATAAGATGTCTTGTGAACCTTGTGAACCTTGTGAGCCTCTTAGTACACAATGACTTGTCTTGTGGAGGCAAATTTTGGGGTGCAACAGAACCCAAATCAACATTTAAAAACTTTCTTTAGTTAGCAGACACCTTTAAAACCAATGGAGTTCCTCATGTGGCGATCCGCTTAAGATTATTTCCCTTTTCCCTCAGAGATAAAGCCATATCATGGTTAGATTCCCTTCCACCAAATTCCATAACAACTTGGGAAGCCCTTAGAAGAGTATTCCTTGCTATATATTTTCCCCCGAGTAAGACCGCTGTTCTACGAAACCAAATAACCAGATTTACCCAAAACCAAAGAGAATCATTGTTCAAAGCCTGAGAGAGCTATAAAGAGCTATTAAGAGCATGCCCACATCATGGTTTAGAGAACTGGCTGATCATTCAAACCATCTAAAATGGACTTCACTATAACACTAAGATGACCATCGACGCTGCCGCTGGTGGCGCATTGATGAATAAACCTTACCCTGAAGCTAGTTCCCTTATCGAAGATATGGCCCAAAACCATCAATCATGGGGAGTAGAAAGAGCAACAGTGGAAAAGAAGGAAGCCCAAGGAGGAATACATGAGTTAAGCTCTATAGACATGATGCAAGCCAAAATGGACGCGTTGGCCCTTAAAGTCGAACATATGTATGCAACCCCGAATATTGTAGCTGCAGTTTCATCAAATTGTGAGATATATGGTATGCAAGGACACCAATCCGCAAAATGTAGTTTGTTAAATGAGACCAGCTATGAACAAGTGAACTACACCCAAGGGAACCCATTTTCAAACACCTACAACCCAGGATGGAGGAATCACCCAAACTTCTCCTATAAAAATAATAACCCTATCCAAAATACCGCACCTCCGAGACAACAAGGTTACCAAGCCCCGAGAACAAATCAACCTATTCAACCTGTACCACCAAAACCGAGCCTTGAGAAAATTATGGAAAATTTTATCACCGCTCAGACACAACAAAACAAAGAGTTCATGAACCAAAACGTCCATGTTAACAAACTAATTACCCAGTTAGAGACCAAGGTTGACCAAATTATTACTCACAATAAGATGCTTGAAACTCAGATCTCTCAGGTAGCTTTAAACCAAGCCCCTCAGACTACACCTGGAGAACAGTTCCCTGGACAACCTCAACAGAACCCGAAAGGGAAAGCAAATTCCATTACTCTACGAAGTGGGACCGCCTATGAGGAACCCTTAAAACCTAGATTAAGTGAGCCCGAAACTTCTAAGATAAATAAAGAGAAGGAACCAGAGGAATCTGAAAACCAGGTAAGTCAAGAAAAAGGAGAAGAACCTAAAAACAAAAGTTATGTACCACCACCGTCATACAAACCACCAATACCATACCCGCAAAGACTAAAGCAAACCCAAATTAATAACCAGTATCAAAAATTCATTAAGGTTATAGAAAAACTTCACGTAGAAATCCCCCTTACATAAGCCATCACCCAAATACCTTCTTACGCAAAGTTTCTCAAAGACATACTTACAAACAAACGTAGACTTGAAGATCTGAAACCCGTGGAATGTAATTCTATTTCCGAGAATAAGTTAGCAAAGAAAGATAAAGATCCCGGAAATTTTTCCATTCCTTGTATTTTGGGGAATCATGTCATCGAAAAAGCTTTTCTAGACTTAGGAGCTAGTGTGAGCTTAATGCCTTTGGCAGTTTGTGAAAGATTAAACTTAGGAGATTTACAACCTACTAAGATGTCACTTCAATTAGCCGATAGATCCATTAAATACCCTATAGGCATACTTGAAGACATCACAGTTAGGATAGGTCAGTTGTTTATACCTATTGATTTTGTTGTCATGGATATTAAAGAAGATGGCGACATACCAATCCTCCTAGGTATACCGTTCTTATCAACCGCTGGAGCCATAATAGATGTTAAAAAGGGAAACTAACCTTTGAGGTAGGTAACGAGAAGATAGAATCCGTACTCTCGAAATTTCTTATGGTACATGTAATAGGAGATGCTTGTTATGCCTTAGATATCATTGATAAATGCATCAGGGAATTAGAACAGGAAGAAGAAACTGAATCAATAAAATTGCCATCAACTCTTATTTGGGAAGATGATAGTTATAAAAAACCCTACATTGATGATAACCTTCACGAATGTTTATCTCTTACCCCAGATCCTATGTTTTTCCCTATAAAACCAACCGTAAAACTTAAGGAACTGCCTAAGAACCTGAGATATGAATTTCTTGATGAAGAAATGGACCGTCCAGTTATAGTCAGTGCTACCTTGAACCAAGAGGAAACAAACCAATTGTTAGATGTTTTACGAAGGTACGCCTCAGCCTTAGGATATAAGATCTATGATCTAAAAGGAATAAGCCCATCTATATGCATGCATCAGATTTTGCTCGAAGGAGATTCAAAACCCTCCAGAGAACACCAAAGAAGAATAAATCCTATGATGAATGAGGTAGTTAAGACTGAAGTTCTTAAGTGTTGCACCCCAAAATTTGCCCTCACAATACAAGACTTTGTGTTCTAAGAAGGTTCACAAAGTTCACAAGATTCACTGTGCTGTTAAGACCTTTCATGAGGTTCATGAAGTCTACAAGTCACTTCTTGAAGGTTCACAAGGTTCACAAGATTCACAATGTTTACAAGACCTTTCATGAGGTTCATGAAGTATACAAGTCACTTTATGAGGTTCACAAGGTTCACAATACCTCCCATGAGGTTCACAAGACATTTTATGATGGTTCACAAGGTTCACAAAGTTCACAATTGGTCAGAAGAGTTGACAATTCCCTCAGACAATGCACCTCCTAAGCAGTGCATCCAAAACTAGGGTTTTGACTTTAATCAGGCTAAATGGACTTCCAAGACTTCAAGTGAGCTTCATAACATCTTATATGTGTGTAAGAATCCCCATGACAAGTTTCAAGACTTTTCTCAGAAGTTTGCTCAGTCAGATGATCAGATAAGTCAAAATCAGTCAATGCAGTTAAAAAGTCAAACTGAGGTCAACTGTGGTCAAACCAAAGTCAAACTTCATGATTTTTTGCCAACATCAAGTATATGAAGTAAAATTCATCATTTGATCAAGGGTTGATCATGATTCATCAAGGAGATTCCAGATCATCAAGAATCAGGAGTTTCTAAATTAGGGTTTCCTTAGTAAAAGTCAACTGAACTTTGACCAGCCATAACTTTCACATACTTCATCACCAAGTCTCCACTCAAAGCTCATTTTGAAGGAAATTGAATTCTCTACAACTTTTTGTCTCATAAGCCAAGCCCAAAAATGCTTCATTTGGAAGGTATGAGCTAGGACATTATAGGTCCTTTTGAAAGTCAACAAAAAGTCAACAACTTCAAAAGGGCATAACTTGAGATTGGTAAATGATATGGACATGAAACCAGTGGGGTTGTTTATAGGACTCTTCAAGATTTCCAAAATGTCCAAGAACACCCTCATACCATTAAAATTGAAGGATATGTGCCCTTGCAAAGTTGGGAAATTTTGGGTTGGTTCATGAAGAAAAAGGAGGTCTAAAACCAATTTTTTCCAAATGGGCTTGCCAAATAATGACCCAATCCACTTCATAACATCTTGCACGAAATTAATTTAATTTATTCATAATTTTATTTATTTTGTTTTTATTTATTATGATTTTTATATTAAAAAGTCATTTTAAATTCAAATAAAATATAAAATCATGAAAATTAATTTAAATTTGGCTTCTAGAAAATCTTAAATCACATTTAAGTTTGATTGATACAAGAATTATGAAAATCCTCCCAAAATAGCAATGGTTTATACATGGATATTTGATTTTTAAGACATGATCAATTTGGATCTTTTCATATCAAATTCTCCACACAACCATTCAATTTTATTGACCTAATTCAATCACCTATAAGTACTAAACACAACCCTATTGCAATTCACGGATTCCACTGCCCTAAGAGTAAGTTCATATTGTTCAAAAACCTTCACAAAACTCACATTCGGTTTTCAATTTTCAGGACCTTTGAAGGTAAAATAAGAACATAGCAAGACTCCTTGGACTTCCCTGATCATGAATCATCACTCATATGCATCAAAACCATGCTATATTGCTCAACCCGAATCCACTTTGTTCTTGAAAATAATTTTTTCGATTTCACTAATTTGTTGCTTTTCCATGAATTTTGTTTGGTTAATGATGTTTGTGATGATATGTAGAACGTTTCTGGATCATTAAACCAAAGCTTCACTGCCTAGAATGGATTCGGCCATGATTAGGGTTTGGACCTCCAAATTAGGGTTCTTCAATTCACTAAATATAAATGAATTTGAAGAACATAGGGATGTTGTGTGAACCATAAGGATCATAAAACACTAATTAATTTCATGAATCGATACTGTTTTGTTGGAGTTTCATTTTCGCAGGTTTGAAACATTGAAGAACACGCAGCAAATTTCGCAGGAAACATGGCATGAATTTTCGCAGGAAATTTGGGGAAGACAAAGCTAGTTGGCGCGTTCAGAAAAATTCAAATTTTGTTTAAAATATTTTATGTTATCTTGTTGGTTCATTATCACCACAGGTTGTGTGGCCCAGTGGAAAGTCAGGCGTGCGTTTGATGAGAGGGCGAGGGATCGAATCCTGGCTGTGACAAATATTTTTGAGTTTTTTTCATTTATACGTTGAATATAATATATTATTGTTATTTGATGGTTTGTTAACAGATTGGCTCACCTAGCTGGGATGGTTATGCGTGTATGTGTTTGTTCAAAAGGTCCTGGGTTCAATCCCCCCCCCCCCCAGGCCTTTTTGCTTCTTCATTATTTTTCTAATTTTCCAGACTTAAAGAACAAAACCAAAAGGTGTTCCTCCTTCTTGCACCACTAGTGCGCAGCCCAGTTGGCAAGCCTCTCCAATATTCAGGTTAGGGACCTGGGTTCAAATCCCAGGTCCAGTTTTTTTGATTTTCTTATTTTTTTTTATTATATTTCCTATTTTCTATATTATATTAAAATATGTTTCTAAATTATAAAATGCAAATATTATATTTTCTAAATTATAAAATATATATGTTTTCTAAATTCTAAAAAAATTAATTTTTATTATTATATATTTATTTAAATTATAAAATGTATATATGTACTATTTAACTAATTGAATTGTTATTATAAATTAAACCCTTAAATATTTTTCTAACAAACCCTAAAACCCTAATTTATTTTTCCCTAAACAAATGTTAAAACCTAATTTCATTTTTCTAACTTTATTTTTGTAAATATAATATTTTGTAAATATAATTATTATGCACATATATAATTAATTTTTTGTAAATATAATTATAACTTATTTTCTTTATATAATATGTAAATATTTTTATAATTTGTTTGTAATCTAAATTATATATATAAATAATTTTTAAATATGTGTTTAGAAATAATTGAACCTATGATATTTTAATTTTGTAATTATAATATGTTTAAAAATAATTTAATAATTTGTACATAAATTAAAATGTTATAATAATTATTTAATAGTTCATATTTCCTCTTATTTATAAATAATTGTATATATTAAAAATTTAATTTTTTTTGTTCATTATTTTAATTATGTTCTTATAATATTTTTGCTAATTTCATTTATTTTAATTGTTGTTATTACTAATCATATTATTACTAATCCATTTATTTTTTTTAATTATGCTTATTATTATTATTTCTCTAACCTTATTTATTTTTATTATTATTATTACTAACCCCCATTATATTTATTTATAGCCTATCTATTTATTTTACTTATTATTTATATCTTGCTCATTTATTTATTTTTTTGCTATTTATTATTAATTGCTTATTATTATTATTATGTAAATGCTCCTGGATGTAAATTTTTGTAAATATTTAATTGATTTAATTTTCATGCTATGGTTAGTAAAATAGGGAGTGTAAACATGTATTATATTTAAAATTAAAATTAGATCATTTAAATTATAAGATAAATTAAATTAAACACTCACACACGTAAGTCGATTTTTTAATCGCCATCTCACTTTCTAGGGTTGCCTCTCAATGTTGCCTAATCATAAGGTCAAGTGGGGTGTATAAAGCAAGTCCCTTAAAAGAAAAGTCATCAAGTCCCTTAATGGTTGCCTTTCATAAAGATCTTGTCCCTTTCGAATAATGATGACAGTCCCTCCAAAAATTGCTTAATACACCCTACAGTTGCCTATAAAAACAGATGTCCCTCACATGTCCCTAACATCCAAGGTAATGACTACCTATTCCTTAATAATAGGGATAGTCTTACCACTTAAAGGATAAAGAATAGAAAGACTTAAACTTTAGGGTAGGTTCCTCATAGTTGCTTGCTCACTACTAAAAAATTTCTCAAACACTTCATACTTTCAAACAAATTTTCAAACACAAGTTTTTACGCATCCGTACATGGATCATTATTAACTCCTATGAAAATTTTTATTCACACACTTCACATTTCAAAATCATTTTAAAGTGAGCTAAGTAACTAAGAGCCCATGGATAACCATGGATGTAAAGGGTGCTAACACCTTCCCTTTACATAACCTACCCCCCGGACCCAAAAATCTTTTAAAAGGTCTTTCCTGTTCTTTTATGCCTTTCCTTTGGATAAAATAAAAGTCGGTGGCGACTCTTGCTATCCGCAACATAACTTAAAGTCAGTTCTCCCACCGTGTTACATTAAGTTACTAGAGGCAGGTATAATATATCAGATCTCGAACAACAAATGGGTAAGTCATGTCCATGTAGTACCTAAAAAGGGAGGCATCACAGTCGTGGAAAACGAGAAAGGCGAACATATAGCAAAAAGAACTGATGGAGGATGGCGTATGTGCATAGACTATAGAAAATTAAATAAAGCAGCCAGGAAGGATCATTTCCCTTTGCCATTCATAAATCAAATGTTGGAGCGCCTAGTCAGACACTCTTACTTTTGTTGCCTAGATAGATATTCAGGATTCTTTCAAATACCTATTCACCCCGAAGATCAAGAAAAAACTACCTTTACATGCCCTGTTAGAACTTTTACCTATAGAAGAATGCTTTTTGGACTCTGTAATGCCCCAGCCACTTTCCAACACTGCATGATGTTTATCTTTGCAGACTATCTAGATGGAATCATGGAAGTATTTATGGACGATTTCTCAGTTTGTGGATTTGATTTCAAAAATTGTCTTATCAACCTTGAGAAAATCCTGGAAAGATGTGTGGAGGTAATCCTTGGGCTAAATTGGGAAAAGTGTCATTTCATGGTTATTGAAGGGATTGTTTTAGGACATATAGTCTCCGAAAAGGGAATAGAGGTAGACAAAGCTAAAATAGAAGTCATAGAGAATCTAAAACCGTCGAAGACTATCAGGGAAATAAGAAATTTTCTTGGACATGTCGGATTCTACCAACGTTTTATCAAGGACTTCTCCAAAATAACAAAGCCCTTAACTGGCCTTTTAATGAAAGATGTTGAATTCATCTTCGATGAAAAATGTAATGAAGCGTTTAATCTCTTGAAGCAAGCTTTGATTTAAGAACCTATAATGAAACCCCCTGATTGGTCAGAACCGTTTGAGATAATGTGTGACGCTAGTGACTATGCTGTCGGATCCGTTCTATGTCAGAGAAAAGATAAAAAGTTACACGTAATCTATTATGCCAGTAGAACCCTAGACGCTTCCCAGCTCAACTACGCTACAACTGAAAAAGAACTCCTAGCTATAGTTTTCTCCATAGACAAATTTAGATCTTATCTAGTAGGAGCCAAAATTATAGTTTACACCGACCATGCTGTCATTCGTTACTTACTAAGTAAAAAGGATGCCAAACCTAGGTTACTTCTATGGATTTTGTAACTGCAAGAATTTGATTTAGATATCCGTGATAAGAAAGGCACAGAAAATGTAGTAGTTGATCACCTTTCTAGGCTAGAATACCTGAAACCTGACTCAGTGCCCATAAATGACGATTTTGCCTATGATAGACTGATAGCCAAACTAGAAACTATTGAAGATGATAACCCAGACCCTCATGAGCACTCTAAAAAATCCTTAGCTATAAGTAACGTACCCTGGTATGCAGACTTTGTTAATTACCTAGCCGCTGACATCATACCCCCCGTTCTAAATTACCACCGGAAGAAGAAGTTCTACAGTGATATGAGAAACTTCTATTGGGACGAACCATTTCTTTTCAAGAGAGGTAAAGATGGCATTTTCCGCCGTTGCGTCCCGGAAGAGGAGGTACATAATATAATTGAGCATTGTCACTCTGCACCCTATGGTGGACATGCAAGCACCTCTAAGACCTACGCCAAGATTCTTCAAGCTGACCTATTTTGGCCCACCATGTGGCATTATGTCCATGCTTTCATTGTCAAATGTGACAGATGCCAACGTACAAGAAATATTTCACGATGTAATGAAATGTCTCTAAGAAATATCCAAGAAGTAGAACTCTTCAACGTATGGGGTATAGACTTTATGGAACTGTTCCCACCATCTTTAGGAAACTAGTATATCTTAGTAGATGTTGACTACGTGTCTAAATGGAGTGAAGTTATCGCCGCACCCACGAATGAAACTAAAGTAGTCATCAAATTATTTAAAAATTATATATTTCCCAGATTTGGAACACCCCGTTTAGTCATAAGTGATGGAGGATCACACTTCATATCGAGAATATTTGATAAATTTTTAAGCAAGTATGGAGTTAAGCATAGAGTAGTAACACCATACCACCCACAGACTAATGGACAAGTAGAAGTATCTAATAGGAAGATCAAACAAATTCTTGAGAAGACTGTCTCTATATGATCGTTTTACACTGACATTATTGCTTTAGTATTTAATATTTCATGTTTTATTTTATTTCTCGCATCTCCAGACATATTTTATTTTATCGCATATTCTACATTTTCCATGTATTTTTGTTGACAAATCATTTATATATATATATATGCCTTATTATATGCATGAGAATTTATTTTATATGTATGTGTGTCTAATAAAATAATAATAATAAAAAAAATATATATATTTCTCTTTATGTTTAATATTTATTCAAGGTATGCAAGCTTTTTGCCTTAGAAGAAAGAAGAAAATGCTATCCGGACCCCCTAAGACAACCAGGTACGCGAAGCCCACTTGGAGGATTAAGAGAATTTTGGGCCCATAAGCAAAATGACCTTATGGCCCCCGGAATAGCCCTATGGCGTCCGCCACGCCGTTCCACCTTATTTCGGGGCAGATTCATCTCCCCACCATTTTTACACTTTCAAACTTCCAAAACCCATTTTTTCCATCTTTTAAACCCCATTGAACCCCATTAAAGCTCCCACCATTCTCATTCATTCACCATCCATAAAACCCATCCAAAATCCATTTTTATTTCCATTCACCACAAACCATAAAAATCCAATCTTTACCATTTCTTACTTAAACCACTCTTCACCGCATTCAACTTCTCAAGGAGTAACAACAATGGAGTTCAACAGATATATTCTTCGCGATGGAAAACCGGGAGATAGGCAGAGAAAGATCATTCAAAGGCTTCAAAGTCGAGAAATTCTCTCGACTAGGTACGTAGATGATAATTGTATGTACTCTTTGGATCTGTATCATAGTGTTTTTCATTTATTAGATTTTCTAGGCTTGCATAATATTTTTGTGAATCAAGAACCTACCTTTGAGAGGCTGACAATTGAATTTTTGAGTTTGTTAATATATACCGTCAGTCCTAACACTGCTAGCACAGTTGTTACTGTTAATTTTAGATTGTTTGGAATTGAATACGAATACAATACCGACAAACTAACAGGCTTGTTAGGAATCCCTCATTGGGAAGGTGCTATATGTGAGGCCCCTTTGGATTTGGAATGGTCGGCCGAAGTATTTTCCTTATGGAAGAGGTTGTCAAGTACTTCAATAAATTCTTTTGAAGGAATACTCGCGTCGACCATCTATAACCCGACCATCATAGTTTTCATATACTTTTGGCATGTATTATTTTTGGCCGGGAGAGTCCAAATAAGGTAAACATTAAAGAGCTTCTATTTTTGCAAGGAAGCCTCACAAATAGTCATATCAATGCGGTCCCGTCTATGCTTGCACACATGGCTTTAAATGTTAATAAAACAGGACCGATTGTTATTGGAGGACTTGTTACGTCTATTGCTCGGGCCCTTAACCTGAACAATGAGATAGCTACACTTGAACCCCTACCTCCTCACACAATTAACTTAAAATTTCTAAAAGACATGAAATTGTGCCGAACAAGGAGAACAGGTGGTTATGCGTTGATGGTTCATGGTGTATCTATCTCATATGTTGATTTACCTTGCAGTAGACGTACCTATATACGTCATGAAAGGAACTGGACCTATGATTTGAATGCTCCACCTGTTTTGGGTCCACTTCCTCCTAATGTTCCTGATGGGGAGGGACATGACACTGATGAAGAAAATGATCGGAGAGAGCATTCTCCTGTACCTCACGTGTCCCCCCACCATCCTTCACAGTCACACACCGCACCATCTTCCTCTAACCCTGTTGCAGGTGCTACTCTTGGATTCTATATCACTGAGGAGATGTGGCGTGATATGACGGCTAGAGAGAAAAGGCGAGACGTCCTATTCTCTACCATTTCACAACAACTGGCAGACAACATGAGCTATATGGAACAATTGCGATTGGTTTCGGATCGTGCCTACGGGAACGTTTGCTGCACCTTGATCGATATCACAACAGAGCAGGCCCGCCAACGAGAAGTCAACCTCCGACACTACCAGCTTATGGAGGCCACTCAGGGTTCCATCCTAGGTAACCTTCGAGAGGTCCGGAGTGACCAGGCTGCCTTATCGGCACGACTAGACCGGAGGGACCAGCACCGCAGTAGATCCCGTCGTTCTAGACCTTCACAGCAGGACGGAAAGGGCACCAGTCGTCCTCCACAGTAGTTTTTCCAGGTTACTCTCCTTATCTTATTTCGAAACATTGAGGACAATGTTCGATTTAAGTGCAGGAGGGGATTTTAGTGCTTTCTGTTATTTCCCTTTTCTTAGTTATTTATTTGCTTTCTGTTATTTTCCTTTTCATTTATTTATTTAGTTTAAGTTTTTTTTTAGATAATGCATGAGTCTGACGAGTCACCAGTATAGTGTATCTTTAGTACACCCTCATTTTCCCCATTTCCTTAGCCTTACTAAAAAATTTCAAAAGAAAACAATGTTGTTTCACATGTTTTTTTGGGCTTTAAGACATGTTTGGATTAGGATATGGTGACTTAAGTGAACTCTTTGAAACACCAGTATCGTTCTAGCACCATAGACTTCTTGAATATAAGAATCACTCCTAAACCCCGCATACCATGGCCTTTATTATCATTTAAAAATTGTCCTAAGTGGTTTATTCTAGCAGTCAACTTCGGCCTAAGCATGCTCTACGTAGAGGGCCGATGAACATAAAAGTGAATGATCCAGTTCTAATAAAAAAGAGAAAAAGGCAAACTCTGGGATAGGTTTCCCTCACAAAGTCATTTAAACCAAAAAGAGAAAAAAAATTATTGCCACAAAAAGAAAAAAAATTGCAGTCAACTATTGTTAGTTGGTTCAGAGGTATCTGGCACTAAACTTGGTAGGGCGGATTACGATCCGATCCCCCGCAACTACATTTAGGTCAAATAAAAAGGGTTTACACATGCTTATATGCCATAAACCTTATGTTTTGGATCAGAATCACTAACCGGCCACTCTACTATGAAGCATGTACGGATAACGGGCTTAATGTGATTGCACCTGAATGAAAGGGACCCAAAAAGAGATGAAAAGATAGGCCTAGGAATTGTGGGATGATATGGGTTGGTTAATATAGGATTGAAGTTTATGTCGGTGTCATTATGATACCATTGGTTCACTTAGTTAGTACATGCCACTGCATCCTGGCCTGAACTTAGAAGCCCTTTTAGCCCAAATCACGCGTTGACACTAGTTTTCTTCGTTGAGCTTTAAATGTTTGCTTGAGGACAAGCAAAGGTCTAAGTGTGGAAGGATTTGATAACACTAAATTTCACCGTATTTCTGACTCCGATTTCGCATACATTCTAAGTTTTTATTGCTATTTTGTTATGTTATTACTTTGTTTTTCTTTATTTTCAGGTTTTTATCTAATCGGGGGCTCAATCGAGAAAAGGAGCGAAAAAGGAGCTGAAAAGATTAAAAATCAAGAAATTCAGCATTTTACACTTACGGCACCCACTGTGGCTAGCGCCATGGGGTCAGCCATGACGTGGCCACGTCTCAAGACCCTCCACAACTGCCATATGCCCACGATCCCCAATTTCTCCACTCATTTACACCCATGGCGGGCGCCATAAGGCTAAATACTTTCCCTCCACTTTTTAGTGGTGGGGGGACATCCTTGTCTTTTCCCATTTAATGTTTGCCTATAAATAGGACTTTAGAATTTCGTTTTTATCATCCAAACTTAGAATCTCTTAGGCATATATCAGTTTTAAAGTAGTAATCACTTCACATCAGGGTGTTACTACAATCGAGTGATCGAGTCTGTATACGTCTGTGTGATCGAGTCTTGGAGCACTTTGGGAGGAAGTTAATTATGCCGCCTTTTTAATTCCAGTTCGTATTTTATTTTTTTGCACTCGCTTTATTTTATTTACTTTCCGCATTGCTTTACTTTATTTATTTCCCACACTCGCTTTACTTTATTTATTTCTCGCACTCGCACTACTTTCGTTTATTTCTCGCACTCGCACTACTTTCTTTATTTCCCGCACTCGCACTACTTTTGTTTATTTCTCGCACTCGCACTACTTTTAATTTACTTTCCCGCACTCGCACTTTATTTAATTTACTTTCCGCACTCGCACTAAATACTTTTTATGAAAAATAATAAAATGAACTTTTACTTTACCATGTCTAACTAATTTTATAAAGGTTAGAATGTAAGGATCATAATTGAACCGGTAATTCGTACAACTGTTCGTAGAAATGCTTAAGGGATGTTTTAACTTTCAATATAAGTTTCATATTCTTTAAAGTCCCGTTGGGTAAGATCGAAAGCCGTCCAACGCCTATTTAACTTAATTGTTTTTAACTATTTCAAAAACAGCCAAAAGCGATTTGTCTAGTTCATTAGGAGTTTTTAGATTAAAAAGAAAACAGATTTTAAAACCATTTTCGGACGCGTTAAGAAGTTTAGAGTCTGGTTCGTGAGAACCTCTTTTTGCTAAGAAATCCAAGTCAAAATACTTTTCAACTTAGTTAAGATACTATATTTCTTAAAAATAGGTTTACTATTATAACACAGTACGCACCTTTTTATCCGTGACAATAGGAGGGTTTGATTAGGGAGTACAACTCGGTTCTGAATACGCGAAAGTGACATTTCCTGTTAAATTAGTTCTTTTCAAAGTAGAAAACATTACCCATAAGTAGTTCTATTAACAAGTACTTGATTATCAATTGATTATGTGAATTGCATTTGAACCTGTCTTTATCAATTAATTAAGCTTACTATTTTATTTATCATTGCGCACCCTTTAAAATCATTATTTTCAATTGCCTTAGATACACACCATAACAACAGATACGATAGATTGACACTTGGTCTCTGTGGATTCGACAATATTTTATATTACTCTGACGTGTTCGTACACTTGCGAAAAACACGCATCAGACCCTACGAAAAAGAACATAGTCCCTCGTTGTCCCTTTGAAGTTTCCTTCGAATAAATGATCTTGTCCCTACGAAAATGATGATAATCCCTTCGAATTGTTAAGGTATCCCTACATGTTGCCTTCTATGACCATAACGATGAGCCTACGCTTGTCCCTTCCAAATCCAAGGATAAGACTACTTGTTAACTAAATAGTAAAGACAGATCTATCCCTAAGAAAATGAAATAACAAGAAAGACCTTAGAACTTAGGGTAAGTAACTCTTAATGCTTGCTCACAACTTTCAAAAAACAAATAATTTTTACACCCCACTCTTTTTCAAAATATTTTCAATCAAAGTAAACACTTTGTATACATTCATACGAGAATCATTACAAAGTTAAATCTTTACGAAAATATTTTTCACACACTACACTTTTCAAACAAAACAAATAAAGTAAGATAAGGAATTAAGAGCCCATGGATAACCATGGATACAAAGGGTGCTAACACCTTCCCTTTGTATAATTTACCCCCCGAACTCAAAATCTTTTAAAGGTCTTTCATGTTCTTTTATACCTTTCCTAAATTGGATGAAATAAAAGTCGATGGTGACTCTTGCTTACCGCAACATATTTTGCGACAAAATATTAAAAGTCAGTTCTCCCACTGTGTTACACTCAGCCTCTTCATCCAGCATATGGGTTCCAAACTACACCTTTTGAGCATCGGAGCACGCCATAGTCCTGAAAATCTTCTTAATCGCCTTCATCCACTTATGCGCGTTCTCTGGTTCATGAGTACCCTCAAACTTAGGCGAATTATTCTTCTGAAATACCTCTAAGGCATGAAATTCATCACAAACATTGTTATGCGTCGTAGCCTGAGCAAGTGCAGCTACCGCGTCCGCAAGAGCATGATTTGAAGTCATTCTACAAATCACCAATAACATCATAAAGCAACTCAACCTCAAAACACTCAACGCAATAACTGACACGAATAACAACGACATGACACGACCGAACAGACCGACCTGCTCTGATACCACTAATGTAACACCCTTTTTGCCCATCACAAATATAATACAATTAAACCACATTATTAGAGCTCCCTCATACAAAGGGTATCATATTCTTCAAATAACTCCAAACATTGTAAAACATCATATTGAGTCATGTCCCGTAACACGGGTTATAAAAATCATGATAACGTTTCAAAACTCTTTTCAACAATTACACAACGGAAAAAGAAAACATCATCTTTCATCTTTAATAAAATAAAACCTCGTAATTTAATACAAACATCGTTTGACCAAAAATAATCAAAAGAACAACATCTCAATTCAAATAAACAAAAACAACTCAAGTGAAACCTATCCTGGTGTTACTGGACACAGAGCAGGACTCCACTTCTAACTAAAAAGATAACTCACTAACTCCGAGCTAAGCGTGCACCGAGCTAACCTTGATCATCTACAGGATGTCATAATAGACCATCACCAGAAGACAAACAGGATGAGTAAATTCACATTCAATAAAGTAATATAGAAATGATAATTTAAAACATAAACAATAATAAATTCATCATCAATACCTCAATCAAGCGCAACATCAAAGACATCACATCAATTCACAACTCAATTACATCACATCATCATGCAAAATCAATGTAAATCATGCTATGTCATTTAGAATGATATGCAACCTCTTATTATGCATGTGGTACCAAAACATCCTCATGGATGGACACTGGGCCCTCACCCATCCACTAAGGGAGCACATCATAACATCATATCACTTCAATCCGCACAATGGGATTGAAGATACCAATGTACCGAAGTCCCCTCATAAATCAATGTCATGAATACAAGACATAATATACACACATTATCATCATAACCTCATAAGCATTGCATTTGCATTCATCATCAATCATCAATTCACATACTCACTCATAACATCATATTACATACTCATTTAACATCATACTACATACTCCTCTAACATCATACTTCTACATCATATCATCATACTTCATAACTAAAAAAAAATCATATAAGTCATCATACATCATTTAATCACTAATTCTACTCATATAGCCTCTAAAACACATCATACAATAACTCTACGACATCATAGCAGCTTACGACATAAAACACATCGAGAAAACATTTTTCCTAAATAAAAATCATTTTTCAAAAATTTCAGGTCTCGCTAAGCGAGACACCTTGCTCGCTAAGCGCCCATCTTTCGGTTTGTGCTCGCTAAGCGAGCTTCGCGATTTCTGCATATTTTCTGCGATCTCAAAATCGCTCGATCTGCGATAAAACCCTCAAAAACCCCTTATTTAGCAGCAATAGCCCAAAAAATCATTACCCCAACCTTCATTCATCATGACATCATCATATACATCAATTAACATCAATCTCTACTATCAATTTCATCATAAATCTACATCATATGACACATTCATCAACAAACCCCAAAACCCCAAGACTCTCCCTCAAAACCCCAATTCATATCCCTACATTCAAATACCTAATAGAAATTACTCCACATACCTTAGGTTTCGTAATCCCTTTCGATAACTCCTCGAAGAATCTCCCAAACCTTCAAGTCCTAGCCTTCCCTCTTCAGAGCTTTTCTCCTTTCTCCCAAAAGTGTGAATGTTTCCAATTGATCGTAGATAAAACCACTTTACTCCTTTTGTCAGTCTTGCCCCAATGACCTCTTTAGTCTTTCCTCATAATACCCTCACTAATCCTCTACTAAAAGACCATATTACCTCTTGTTCTCTAATTCTTTTTATTTTATCAAATTAACTCCAATTAATCAAATAAACCCACTATACTTAATATCCTAATATTATTAAAAGATTAAGTCACCCTCAAAACTCCACAAAATATCATATAACATCATAAATCATAAAAATTCACAAGAAACACATCAATTAAATTAAAATCGACTTTGGGGTGTTACATAATGGCTCACACTCTCAGGCCAATATGTGTATAGCCACCTCTTACGTGTATTGCCTTACTATCCTACGCGTATCATACTAGAATGGGCAGATGGTCGTGCAAAATCATCACTCATACGCGTAAGAAGACCCCATTACACGTAATGCCCCAATTTCACACATACCATACGCGTATAGACTTGCCTAATACGCGTATGGGCAGAAACCAGCAGTTTTTCATGTTTTCTCCTTCATTATGATCTTGTTTCCTATGATTCTCGTTTCACACTTCTTACCAGTTCTAAAAGGTTTTCTACACAGGTTTTACACTCTTAAACATATCATTCTTTCATCTATTGTTACTAAATTCAGTTCTATCAATATTTTAGGTCTAAATTCGTAACTATCCTTCTGCAACAACACAAAATCCATATAGCAGTGCAATATACAGAACAACAACAACAATATTCCACACTAAGATTCAATGAGATCAGATCGAATCCATAATAACTGTCATACAAACAACAATTTCATCAATACAACATCATATACAGAAAAACCTACAAGGGAAAGGAACCCTCACTACCCCATCGTGTTAATATCACCTAACAAGAATCCCTTTCTCCCCCCTTACCTCAAATTTTGCAGAAAATCCTACGAATTCCGTCTATGGAGAATTCCTTAGTTGTGTTCTTCCTCTTCCTAGATCTCCATTGGTTCTCCAAATTCGTTGTGTCTAATTTTTCCTAATTGTTCTGATTAAGCCTAATTTCCCTAAAACCCTCACCATAATATTTTACCAAATCACCCTCATAATTTAATTTTATGAAATAATAACAATAATCCTAATTACTAATATTATTAACATAATAATAATAATAATAATAATAAAATAATATTTTATTGGGCTTATTATTACTACCGCACTCCCCAATATTATTAATCGCACCATAAGTCTACCCGTCCCACTAGGACACTACATCAAAACATCAAGACACGCGCCTTAAACAAGGCCAACAATGCACCAAAAATACTCGACGAATAAATTATTAAAAATAGGGTGTTACAGTGAGCAATTGAAATCTAGACATTTTTACCATGGAAGTACCTTCATGAGTAGTTTTAAGAATATCCCAAGCATCATTAGCCACAACACATGTGTTAACCAATCTGAAAATATTCTTATCTATTCTATTGAATATGGAATTCAATGCTTTGGAGTTTCCAAGAGCAAGATTATCTTATTCCTTAGAGCAGTCCTCTTCAGGCTTTAAAATTGTTGTAGCCTTCCCATCTTTGTCTTTCACAACAGGACGATCACATCCTTTCGGAACAACTTTCCAAGCCTTGTTGTCTAAAGATTTCAAAAAAGAAACCATTATTGGCTTCCAGTAATCATAATTAGTTTCATCCAGAAAGAGTGGTCTATTCACAAATCTCACCTCCTTGTCCATTATACAAGAGAGTAATTTCCCTATGTCTCACCCAGATACAGAGCTGGATGCCTGCTCTAATATCAATTGAAATTTTGGTATCAAATATGTGATGTCGAATAAGATTTTACGAATTTAGTATCTGAACATTAACAAGGTAAATATAGTAGTATAAAGTATAGCAGTAATAACACAAGAAATTGTTAACCCAGTTTGGTGCAAACTCACCTACTCTGGAGGCTACCAAGCCAGGTAGGAAATCCACTATCAGTAGTATGAATTCAGAGTTAAACAATCTTAGTTTACACTTATCACTTAATCATTACCCAATGCAATTTCTATCTAATAACAATTAGATAAGAGAACCCCCTCTCACTCCCCCTCAATCACACACGGTGATAATCAGATAAAACCTTACAAAGAAATAAAAGAACACTCTTCCAAAATAAACAACTTGATCTTGCTTAAAAGCTTCAATCAAGAACAAACACTCATGCTTAAAATCTTAGAGTGGACAAAATATAACTCAATAAAATCAGTCTAATTCCAACATCTAGGTGATGTTAGAATGGCTTATAATGAACAATACAATTCTAAACCCTAAATCAGAATGTGCAATCTTCACAATATTTCTCAATCTTCGTCATTTTCAATTAGGGTTACAATAGAATAAATAATACAAATCTTGTTAGGACTTGGATACTGAAAACAGTTAGATTTGATTCTTCCATAAGTTTTAAATGATCTTCAAAAGTTCTTCAACGCAAATAGAAACCAAAATAGGAAGATCTGATTCTTCCAAAAGCGTGATATATTGCTCTAACATTACCACCAAATATTATGCAGATAATCACTTATCATAAACACACAAAAGATAAAAGCGCAATAGATTAACAAACAATCAGAACAGAATGTTATGTCAACAGATGTCATAACATTTGGTTTGACATCAGGAACAACAGTCTGTCAAAACAAGGAATCACACCTGCATAAAACTTGACAGACATGTCAAGACATCAGTCATAACATCATAAAGAAGAATCTTGTTTAACCAAAATTTCTTCCAATCAAAGAACTAACACTTCCATTAGGAGCCAATAACATCACAAAGCAGGTGATGTTTTCCTTTTATAGCCAAACACGAAAAGAGTCGTTACAGCCCAATTTAGTTAATAAGGAATCTGTTACACAATTCAAAGATATATTGTTCTTTTCCACAATTCAAAGATAGTGGAGAGGTAGCGGGATAAATCATTATCGTACTGTGTACTATCCTTTCCAACGGTAACAATGTGATCTGAACTTCAGAGGCTTCTAATTATAAATCAACGATTGAAGCATGACTTAGAGACAATGATACTTGGGTATTCAAAGAACTTAAGTCTTTAGTCTTCAGAACTTGTTCACATAGAACTATGTTCTTCAGGACTTACTTTGCTTTAAACCCATGGTCTTCAGAACTTCAAGTATTTGAATCTTCAAAACTTTATTCACATAGAACATTGTCTTCAGAATCTTCAGCACTTGGTTCTTCAAAACCATTCTTTAGAACTTTTAGTTTTAGAGTCTTCAGTACTTTGTTCACATAGAACATTGTCTTCACAATCTTCAGAACTTAGTTCTTTAGAATCTTAATCTTCAGAACTCATAAGTCTTTAGATTCTTTCAGGCATTTGGTCTTTAGAAGTTAAGTCTTCAGAACTTCAAGTCATCATAGTCTTCTAAAATTAGTTTTTTAAAAGATTAATTTCATAAGCTTCACTTCACTATCTGATCAGAACCACATCTAGAACAGCATCCACAAGAGCATTTTCAATGCAATATCCGCATCCTTGGATCTCTCTGATTGTGTTCAGATTCAGAAGTGCACTTGCTTCTTCAGCACGCTTGCGACTATTGTTACACATAGTAACTTAGCATAGAAGCTTTGCGTACTTATTCATAATGTTTGTTTGATCTTAATATATAAAATATTCATGATCAGTACTTTAACAAACATCAGAACATAAAATAGTTCTTTCATAAATACTCCATTGTTATCATCAAAACATAGAGATGGAATGCAAAAGCAACTTTTGTTCTTACAATGATTACTTGGAAGTTGTTTCAGAATATTTCAATGAGTTTTGTAGAAGATAATGGATAAAAATGCATGAGAATACTGAGTTGTCATTGAGTTTTTAGGGTAAGATTGATGCCAAAGTGGCTTACTTAGTTGGCAGAGAGCTTCATAATGGAAAGAAGAACAAAAAACCAAGGGTAAATAAAGCTTTTAGAAAGTATGGCAGTGAAAACTCAATTTGAGGTGGAGTTTCCTACTATGGATAGTAGTGGTAGTAGTGAGGGAACAATTACAAATGCATCTGATTATCATTTTACTCGTGATAAGTTAAGGAGGAAGATTATAACATCTCAAATGGACAGTTATGTCGGCCTTGGATGTTGTGCTTTGAATGTGGTTGAAGGGTTGCAAAATTCACCTTTAAAAGCGTGTGGAGTCAACAATGGTTGAAAAACCATGCTTGTGGGCTTGATAGATTACCTAGGAAGAAAAAGTAATTGGAAACAAGTGGATGCAAGTGACAAGATCTAGGTCCAAGGGTGGCTTGAACTTGATCATGGTTGTTGAATAGTGATTCAAGCTTTGGAGAGAGTAGTAAAGCGATTGGTGGTTAAATTGACATATCCATCGGTTTCAAGTCTATGTGGGAATTGTCGTAATATTCCTTAAAACCTTAAGTGAGAAAAGAGAAGGAAAAATGACATATTTTGGTATTGACATATTTTCGGGCTTATTTGCGGATTTGTTTGTTAACGGATTGTGTTTTGGGCTTTCTTATGGATAAACTAGGTTTTAGAAATTATAAATATATATCTTTTCTATTATTGTATGTGTGACAATATTGAGAACCTTAGAGATGAAGGAAGAAATAAGGATTTGGATTTTAGGGAAACCTTTGGACTTATCTAGAAGGATAAGACAATACTTCTAAACACATATTTTTTTGTGATTACTATATTGAGAGGTGTAGAGGTTGAGAAACATTTGGATAGAAAATATGATTTGTTCTTAGAATTTTGTAGGATATTTTCCTATAACTCATTTGTAATCTCTTGTAAGAATTGTTGAAGTATAGTGAATTTGGGTGTTTCACTCTCCCCCAGACATAAATCATTTGGTCGAATTGGGTTAATAAATATTTTGTGTTTCTCGCTTTCTTTTATCTTCAACTGCCAAGTTAATTCACTTTCTTATTACATTAAAGGTTATTATTGTTGAATGTCATTTGTTTGGTTGTCATTATTCTTTGTCTTACCCATTAAATTTTTAGATGTGATTGAATTATGAATAACTTATTTCAAAGAGAAAGTAATTATTCTATCGATTTCACATTAGCAGAATATTGTAAAATATAATTAAATATTATATTGTACATGTATAATCACTCATTGTTTTTGCTCAAGATACTTGATCTTAGCTCACACTCTCTCTTACTTTGTATTAGAGTGTCTTAACATATAACAATCACAGTCTTATTCATACTTATAACTAACAAGTTTTGTGTCCACTCGTACTATTCTAATATATTGATTTGTTATATATCTTTTTATTAATTTGTATAGTACATTACATTGTCCACAACCCATAAGAAGAAGATTTACAAGAATCAGAGACAGCCATTGATAGAAGAACAAGTATGAATAAATCCGTGGTGCTTTTGTAGGGTTTTGTTATTTAATAGTGAAATTTATTGACTTTGTAATGTGGTCCAATATTAATGTACAATAATAACAATGGACCACTTTTTGGTACATGTTCTTCTTCCTTTTTGTCACCGTTAACAAATTCAACAAAGAAAATGTTAACAAATCTGGATGAAAAAAATAAGCCCCCGGCGAGGATCGAACTCGCGACCTTTCGCTTACGAAGCGAACGCACTACCACTATGCTACGGAGGCCTGTGTTGATATTTCTTCAAGATTTTATATATTGTTTTCTTTAATTTTATTCATTAATACTTTTTTATTTCATTAATCCTCTCGTAATAAATTTCGTACCCATCCTAAAATACAACTTTGCGTAAATTATTTCATTGTTAATTTACTCTTTCTTTTAGCAGCTTCAATAATACACACATTTTTGCACCTACACACACCTTCATGTTCTTGACTATAGTCAGTGATGAACAGTGTTCTTATTTGTATGGTTCATGATTTTGTTTATCAATGCATATTTGCACGACAGTAACATATGTTAAAACTCATAGTTTTTATTAAAATTTGTTGTTCAACTCATTTTTATTTTATATACAAATGAAATAAACAATGTTAATGTTAGATTTTGTGTTAAAAAATATTTCTCAAGTCCCTTTAAGTTTATATTTCTGAAATCAAAAATATATGTAAAAAAAAAAAAATTGTATATTATTCAAATAATGCTATGATATTTATTAATATTATTTAATAACTATTGTTGATGCTAACAATGCTCTACTCCATTCATCAGATTTTTAAACACAGGACTGGTTCATCTTTAAAAAAATATTAAATTAAATCTTAAAGTAATTAAGTTATTAAAATGCATTAACTTTTACAAAATAAACCAATTATACATATTTAATAGAATATCACAAGAATCCATCAATTCATAGCTTCATAGTACTTCCAAGTTCCAAGCAACTAAGAAATTCATATATTTCTGTCGAATGTCATCAACAAGGCTCAAAACATTTAAGATCAAGTTTGATCTAATTTCAAAATAATGAAAATTAAATAAGGTTTCATTCTATGACCAGATAACAGATTCGAAAGTAAAGCTTCTAACAAAATTTTCTTTCTTAACAATGAAAGAAAGAAGCATGAATGGAAATAATAAATAGATAATAATAACTCTATGGTTTCAGACTAAAAACTACTTTTTATCACTACCTACACCTAAGGTAATCATGGTTTCTTGTTCAACAAAAAATGCAGATCAAACGGTGTCGACACAATAGTGTTTCCGACCGATCGTTTGACGATGTTAGCCTATACCAATACCACCGTTATATTGATTGACCTTTATGATCACCTTCAGAAGATGAGGTATGTACAAATGCAAAACAAAACAAGGTCTCATTTTTGTTCTCCTCTCAGCTCAAATTCATTTTGTTGGTTCGCTGCATTCTCCTGTTCTTGGAGTTGTTGAATCCACCACTGCACCTATGGAAATATTGGATCGTGTTAGACTGCGCGGAAAACAGAAATCCATGTAAGGATGTAACGCAAGCGCGCAACATTTTCATACCTTGATTTGTGAAATTCAAGGCACTCTCAGCTGTGACAGGTTTCAGAAATTCTGTGTTGCAGTTTGGTGTGTCGTTATTTTTATCATGACTTGAAGCTTCTAAGTTAGGAATCACCACATTTGTTAGGGCTTCAACTCTGGGATTTGTCACATGATTTGCTCCATCATTTTTCAAGTTTTCCCCTAAGGTTGGTGTTTCAATTTTTTCAGCATTTTGATTCAAAGTAGCAGCTTCTGATTCAACCTGCACGATGGCGATAGTCAGGTATTTATAAAATAAACCTTAAAAGAGACCAAGCCAATAAATGGGCCGAGTACAATGATTATAAATAATTACAAATATACAGTATTTATAACAACGCTGCCTAATGGCATGGCGGATTTTTTTACAACTGCCATAGGAAATTTGTAAAGGGACACCCACCATGGCAGCGCCATAAGCCGCAATGGTATTGCTTATATGGAAGATTTTGGAACTTCCGCCATCGACAATACTGAAACAGGACGATATTGCATCGTACAATTACAAGATCGGGTATACCAACCTCATTTGAGAATTAACAATGACATCTTACTAAGGGAAAAATCATGATATATAAAACTAAATATAATTTAATCATAAAGGAAAAAAATATTTATATTGTACAGAATAGATATAGCTGAAACATGCCATTTGAATCACGTTGGCCTCAGTTCATAGGGGTTAAAAAAGTTATAGGGGGAAACTTTAGGCAAAGTTGTAGAAATATCTTAGGATTGTGTAATTTACAGGAAATGGAGAGAAATTTTCAAGGAGATATGCACAGTGTGTGCTACAAAACAAATTCTGGAAATTCAATAATCCCATACACCGCATAGTATCGCTATATGCAGGTCAGTCTCAATAACTAAGCCCAACATAAGTAAGAATACAACTTGACCTTATGGTTAACAGATGCATTGGCAGTTATTGGATTGTTTGCTGCAAGTGCAACGACAGCATCAGAACTGTGACCGATACATTCTGGATGTCTATTTTCCATTTGATTTTGCTTAAGCACTTTAGGAGTCTTTAATGTATTTGAATGTGTACCATTTGAGATGACACCATCAATTTCACCAGCAGTCCTTTTCCTGCTTTGACAGTTAAGCATAATTCAAAATTCAAACAAACTAGATAGAAATATATGCTTAATATTAGGATAGCATGTAGAAACAACGAAAAGTTTAATATTAGGATAGCATGTAGAAACACAACGAAAAGTGAAGAGTATGTGGACGGGAAGAACTGAGAAGACATACCTACTAAGAGCATGAGCAGATGGGTGCAGAGGGTTTTGTTTGTTTAAAAACAGAATTCCACGAAGAGGCTTTCCATCAATAACAGTTTCAATGGTATATCCTTCTGAGATGTTTTCAGTAACCTTGGCTTCAAATGATTTCTTTCCATGCGAAGGCAGCAATTGATTTACTGGGATATTTGTTCTATCTGCATTAATGACACATATTTAGCTATCCTCAATTGGTAGGTTGAGATAGAAATTGTCAAATGTTAATTCCATTCTTTTTCTCCTTGTGGTTCCTTATTTTATTCCAGGTTTGTCAATTGGGGAACGCAGAAAATAGGGGATTGTTCAAATTCCGCTACGTTACAGTGCTTGTCAAGATCGAGATCTTACCTAAGATCGAGAGAGAATAGCAAGATCATAAAATATAACATCGTAGTTAAGATCGGAAGATCCTGCTCAATTATTATTGTAAGATCGAAAGGGGGTAACAAGATCGTAAAACATAAGATCGCAAACAAATCGTAAGATCCTACTAAATGAAAAAAAATAATAGTATATATTTAAAGTATTTTTACATTATATATGTTAGTAGACAAGTATATTCACGAGAAAATGACTCCTTTTCATATTCTTTAGACATTTATGATTGAGGTTTTATGAGCATTTGATAAGGTTTAGACATTAGGGACATATTTGGTCAATTACTAGGATTATCATAAGTCAAGTAGTTAAAACAAACCCTACAAGGAAGAAAATTATTCTCTAAACCTAAATCCAAAACTTCATTTCAAAAGGCGCACATTCATCTACACCGAACCATAATTGTTGTGCCTCCGCATCTTTTCATCCTTCTCACCTTTTAATGGTGGTGGTCGGAAAATGGCAAATCATGGCCGAAGCTGGCAAAGATCGCACAAAATCAATGATTTTAGGGGTCTTTTCACAATTTAGCTATAACATATGATTCTACTTAAGATCCGGATCATTGGGGGTGAATGAGATCGTAAAATCTTAAGATTTTAAGATCTAGATCTAGATCTTGACAACCATATAGCGACGCTATAGCTGCTAGTCTAGATTGTTAATATCGGATAGCGACGCGTAGTGACAAACCCCCAAAATACTATAGCGGATAGCGGGATGACCGCTATTGTGAAGACTAAAAACTAATGTACATGTTAAACATAAATTCCCACACACATAAATACTTATAAATAGATGAAAAATGCAGATTTACAGGAACAGTTAACCATCAAAATCAAGTTATAAAAGTATTCAAAATGACTTAACCAAGTCCTAAAAGTAAACAAAATGAAATTTCTAAATCACATTCGCGTCCGCCTCATCTTCACTTCTAAGTTTCCCCACACTAATATTACCTAGTCCATCACTTGTTTCAAACTTGTCCTTCCTCCTTAAACTCCGCATCTCCATTAGGCGAAGGCAGAAGAGAACGGCGAAGCAAAATGAAAAAAAAACAATGAAACTGAAGCTATTAGGGTTATATATTAGGTCCCTAAAAGAGTGGGAAAGACCAATATACCCTTAAAAATAAAATTACGTTTCAAAATACTAGGGTTTATATTTTTCCCCCAAATTGAGAATGGCGTTCAAGAAAATGCCATGGCGCTGCTATTACGCCGCTACCGTACCACTATTCGTGGCCATTATGACTGCTACTGTCGATACGCTTCGCATGCCACTGGTGCTTCAGTGAGGGGTCACGCCGCCACACTATACCGCTATAGAGACCCTATCACGTGCTATTGAGAACCTATTGGCTATCACTACTTCACAAAACTTTGTACTAAATAGTGTAAGTGTATCTCAAAACAATAGCAATTTAATCAAATTCCACAACACAAAAGTGCTATAGCGCCGCTATTTGACAACACTGTTTTATTCGGCACTGACTTACCATAACTACACTCCACATCAAAGATTAATGCATACTGGTTGGAAGAACTTGTTAGACTCCACTAAATGAATACTACAAAGAGTTCCAACTGTGAACACATTCTTACTGCCTTAAATTCAATTATAGCCAAATGGCCTAAATCTTTAATTCTTTATGCATAATACACAAAGGTCAAAATTATCCTTTATGATATCCGTGAAACGGAAACTTTATATGTATATATTAAGGTAAATTCTTACTTGGCTGGCTATAATTCAACACGCTCATGACCTGGCCAATATCAGCACCCACTCCATATCCAACCATAACTTGATTTTGGCCAGGAATGAGATTTTGTTCTTCTTGGCATTTCAGCTTCAATTGCTTCTTCATAGATAACTTCTCTAGTCTCTGTTCACTTTCCCTAGCAATACCTGAAAGTCAGACATGTATCACAATTTGTTATTTAGTGATATATAGAAAAACCCTAACCAAATGATTGCTTTCAAAAAATTTAATGCTAGCAAATATAAAACACTTTGTTGAACCTGTATATAGGTAATACATATCATCCAAGGCTTCAAGACTTTTATTACAACCACCGATGAACACAAGAACACCACCCTTAAATGGGTCTAAACAGTCACCGGCTACAGAAAATCTAGCAGAAGGACAATTGGTTGTAGTTGTAACGTTTGTCCAAATACCAGTATCTGCAGAGTATAAGAAGTGAAAGACCATATGAGAAAACATAGTCATTAAAAGACAGTTAATTGCGGCTCAACCTTTGTCCCATGAGGGTTTAATTCATTACTAAGAAGACAAAGAGTGTAATCAAAAGGTTGGAGAAATTATACCCCCGCTAAGGTTCTACGATTTTTAAAAAGTTAAACCACAATATAACAAAAAAAAAAAGTATTTCATACGATATATTGAACATACCAATATCAAGCATATAAAGGTCATTGTATAGATTTTGGGCGTCTGTAAATCCACCGAAAACGAACAAGTTCTTGCCCAAAGAAACTGTGGAATGACCAGCCCGAGGTGGTAACAATTGGCCTGATGTACTCAGCTCCCTCCACATTAGAGTATCTAATATTTACAGAAGTTCCAAAGAAAATAATTATATTCTGATGAATTGCCCATACTAGTGTATCATTAATATGTATTAGGAATAACTATAGGCAGAGTTACTCAACTTGACAACTCATTAAAAACATTGAATGTCACGAATCCAACCGTCAAATTACAAGTTCTTATTTAGTAGTTTAGCTCCACAAATATTCATAAAACTAAGCTTTTAAAATGAGTAATTGCCGACAGTAAGTTTATAATATATTCATTGAAATAAACAAAAGATAAAGATAAAACAGATTGATACCAGTGTCAAGGATATGGACATCAGACAAATAATAATCATGTCCATCTTCACCCCCAATCACAATAATTTTGTTCTTCCACGATGAGCAAGTGTGGCTATCACGAGGAGATGGTGGTGTGCCTGATGTTGTAGGGCGCATCCAAACAAGCGTCTCTGCGGATGAAACAGTAAAAATGCATTATCAGAATAATCCACATCTGATACTATAACAAAAAGCAAAAGACAAACTCTCAATTGCAAATGTAAATGCAAGAAGAAAATAAATGAAAAACAAACTGAAAAATTCATTATTGTGTGATGAACTAACTAGCTTGATCAATAAATAACTGTCAGAAACATTACCTGTATTCAGTATGTAAAGATCATTGTAGTAGACCTCATTATTATTATCAGCAGATTTTCCACAACCACCAAAGATGTAAAGCCGTTTCCCAACAACAGCTGCGCTATGACCCTCACGTGCCTCTGGCCCTTGCCCTCTTATAATCGGAGAATCCCACGTTTGCAAAGCTAAAAATAATTAAGCAGTAAATACATAAAAAGCATGATATCTTCATGTTTACACAAAGATCAACCAAGTTCAGCTAAAATCCACACATTTTGGCTTTTAGAGGCAAAACGAATACCCTCTCTCCACTGACACAATCTTCATTATTGGATAAATTTCATACAAGGCCCACAACATAGAAATTGGCCCCAAGTTTTTTAGTTTACTAGATCCCACATAGATTTTGACATAATAGATAGTGCATTTTCTTGTTAAGGCAATAAAAAAAACTCACAAGTGTCTAAAATATGCAAATCGTTGAGTGGATTGATTCCATCAGTACCCCCAAACACAAACAGTTTATGACCAATAACACTGCAAGTGTGACTGTCTCTAGGAGTAGGTGGGGAGCCTTTTATTTCAGGTTGGCTCCATGTCTGGTTCACTGCAAATCAAATCATCAAACACAAAAACGTCACATTATCAACACACACATGGATCAGAACATCAACAAAAAAAAACCTAATTAAAAAAAAACATGAAATTCTATAGCAATTCATAAGAAAAAGAAGAATAGAAATGGTATAAGAATGGGGCATTGAAGAGTGAAGAGTGAAGTGAGAGAACACACAGACCAGTGTCAAAGACATGAACTTGATTAGTTTGGCAGTTATCTTTGCCATAACCACCAAAGACATAGATATGTCTACCACCATTAATGGAGTTACAGGTGTGACCCCACCTTTTGCCTGGCCCAGATACAAGTTCTCCACCTTCACCCTCTTTTCCTATCGCCTTAACCTCAATCTTTTCCCACCTCATTTTCTCAAGAGAATCAATTTGATGAAGAAATTGAAAAATCAAATAAAAATTTAAAAATAATAAAGTTTTTTTTTTTTGGTGTTGTTAATTATAAATTGGAAAATGGTGGGGACGAGGGTGAAAATGAAATCGAGAGAAAGAAAGAAAGGGCATGCAGAGATTGGAAAAAGATTAAAAAGTGTTAAATCACAGCGAGAGTGAAACTGATATAGAAAAACCAGTAAAAGTAATATAAATAATTATTAATCCAACGGTCAATCTTTCTTTCAGGTAGCACGTGGTGAATTTAACGTGCTTTCATTGCGAAATATTGGTGAAAAACGTGGCATCTGGGTTACTCGTTGGATTCCATCATTTTATTATAATATTTTATTTTCACATTCTATTTGAATTTTTTTTTAAAATAACATAGTTTTATAAAAATATTTCCAAAATGACATATGTTTCAAAAGAAATACTAAAATGACATAGTTTGATAACATATTCGCCAAACCAATGGGCGAACATGCATAAAGTAAAAAGCAATTCGCCAAATGAAATGGCGAACGAGTGTTGCGTGCAAATGAATTCGCCAAACCGATTGGCGAATTGGTTCAAAATTCCTACATGTTCGCCAAACCGATTGGCGAATTGGTTCCAAATTTCTACATGTTCGCCAAACCGATTGGCGAATTGGTTCCAAATTTCTACATGTTCGCCAATCAGTGTGGCGACCATGTGTAGAAACTATGTCATTTTGGTATTTTTTTTTTGAAATGTATGTTATTTTGGAAATATTTTTATAAAACTAGGTTATTTAAAAAAAAAATTCCATTCTATTTAGGGCAGATATATAATATATTCCGACAAATAAAACTTTTTTTTTAGTTTATCTCTTTAAATTTCTCTAAATAGAATGTCCATTTAATTAAATTAAATTGATGTTGTACTCATTAGTGGTGACTGGTGATAGAATGTTTATTTAACTAAAGCACAATAGTTAAAGAATTTCTAATATTTTCAAATTTTTATTCTCAATTTGAGCCAAACAAAAGTGTTTATTTCTCTTATTATTTAATATGGTGCGCCAAACATAAATGTGTCGATTTAAGGTTAAGATGTGGATGCATTCTAGGGCGTGAACTTTTGCTTTTTTTTAAACTAAAAACATAAGGTCTCCCGAAGTTGGATAATTAAAGGTCTCGGGGTCCATAAAACAAAGGCATTATAAGCCAATTATCAGCCTGAGATAAGAATTATGACCTGATCTCACCTGATTAGAAGAGTCTTCCAGGATTTGGTGTAAGGGCCAGAGAATGAAATGGGAAAGGAGGGGGTGTACCTGCAAAGCACTCAAATGCTTAAGTCAGAAGAGGTACAGAATAGTATGATTTAGTTCAGAATGAGTGAGAATACCTGACCATTTGCTAAGAACGGGTATTTATAATGTGCCCCCAGTGTTGGGTCAGGGCCCCTCAATGGGCTTAATCTAGTTAGGCCCATGGAGGAACTGCCAAGGGACACGTAAGAAGCGTGAAGACCTAGACAAAAGGTCTGCCCCTTGGTCCAACTGCCCCTATCTTTCAGGAGATAATAAATGGCAGTTGGGTGGTGTGGCAGATGAGCTGGCAGACATGCTCTCTGCCCGTCTTTAGTGCATGTTCGTCGTATAAGCAGGTAACTTGTCCAAGAGGTTCTCCTACTCGAGCATATGGGCCCTTGCCCGACATGTACTGGGTCGTGGCCCTATATGTTCTCGCGGCCCAGTCCAGAACAGGAGCCCCCCAAGTCGAGTCTCTGAGTCGGAGTGATGACTTGTATTGTAATCGGGCACATGCGTCAAGGATAAAGTAGCGGGCATATGGTCGGGCACGTGATGTTCCAGCAGAGCTAACTGTAGCATCCTTTTCTCCCCGGGCACGTGATGCTCCAAATAGTGTCGAGGACGAAGGTCCCCGACGGGTTCGTGGTGTTTTTGTGGAAGTCGAGGACGCCATACGGGGTCGGAGACGTTCCATAGAGTCGGGGAGGTGTATAGTTGTCCGACGTCGTTCCAGATTCTTTATGGATTGACGCGTTTCAGTATTAAGGGTGTCGCTTCGTTTAGTGTGCAAACGGCGGCGTAGGCAGTAGGTAATGATGGCCTAGCGCGTTAATCCACGCGCCTGGGACTATAAAAAGGGGCTGAGTGACTTCATTTACACTTTTTCGCTCAGACGTTCACCGGAAGCTCTGAAGAATTTTCTTGTCTCCGCCCGTCTCGTCACCTGAACCACCGGTGCTGCTCGCGCACCACCGTCCCTTTTTTATTCTCATCATGTCAGGTACTATTTTTGCCTTCTTAATCCTCTATTTTCCATGTTTTTCTGCGTTAATGGTTGTGAATGCATGTTTTCATATGTATAGAGTAATTAGATTTAACTTAGAAGTAGTTAAATAGGCTGTAGATGTGAAAAATAGGGTTAGGATTAGACTGTCCTGGGCAGAAATTTCATGTGTCGGGCAAAATTTTCATAAGCATGTATGAGATTTTTGCCCGGGGCATGAGACTGTTCACGTGTGCATTTCCACGTCGAACACGTGCGAAATTTCTCAACTGGGCCTGTTGGCAGTGGGTGAGGTTTCGCACTGGTGCCCGTGAACGTCGCCCCCACGCCCTTTCACTTGACCTGCGGTGGAAGGGTGGATTTGATATGACGTCGAATTCACTCTTTCTGTCTGCGTTTCAGGTGCAACCGGGCGTCTACAACCGAGAGGAGAAGAAACTGGGCCGTGGCCCGCAGATACGGACCTTACGCGTTTGTCTGTCGAGGAGGGGAACGCCCGAGGTGGTACTGAGCATGTCTCGTCGTCCGGGAAAAATGACCTCTCTTGGGTTGCGGACTAACCCTTGGATGAGGAATCTTATTTCTGCGAGGAGGCAACCCACGCTTATGCCGTGGTGGAAAATCGAAGTCGGGAAGATCCTAAAAATTGGCAGTGCCATGCTCCCAAAGAGGCGGACCGGATATGTCATCGTTTCCCGGGGAAGCAGTTCGCCATGTACGAGTTCGCCTTCCGAGAGGCGGGGATCAGGCTGCCCTTCAATTCCTTCCAGATGTCTATCTTCAAGTGGCTCCGGCTGGCGCCGTCCCAGTTACACCCCAATGCCATTGCTTTTATGCGGGCGTTTGAGTTGGTATGCCGCTTCCTCGGTATTGGGTGTACCCGGGCCCTCTTCTTCCATGTTTTCCATCTCCAACGGTCCGGTCTTCGGGGGCGTCACAGCTGGGTCTCTTTCAAACAGCCCGTACGTTTGTTCAAGACGTACGTAGATTCTGCCCGTCATTTCAAGGGTCGGTGGTATGTAGTGAGACCGATCACTCGTGCTGCCCTGCATTCCCTTTATTACTACAAACGGGATGCAGATGGGAAGGAGAAATTAATGTCGAAGATACCGCTGAGGTGGCAGCGCGACCATTTCGATCTCACCACCAGCCACTATAGGATTAAGTTCTCGATGCTGGGTGTCGAGGATAGGCTCGCTTATAAGAAGCTGGTTGAGTACGTGCAGAGCTTCAACCTGGCGGTCTGGACGGATCGAAATGGCGTGCCTTATCTTGACGAGGCCGGGATGCCGATCTGCGAGACCCGTCTTATTAACACCAAGGTTTTGCTCGAGTGTAGAACCAAGGAGAAAGCCATGGAGTTATTGAGTAGGTGTTTCTTTTATTCTCATGTCTTTTTGTTTATGTTTTCGCCCGCTGACGTATATGTCCTCGTTTTGTAGGTGTTATGCCCTCTGCTCGTGATCGGGTTATCAAGCTAGCCAACCAGGCAGGTGCCCCGGACAGGGTTTCAAAGAAAAATAAGAAGGTCGCGCCTCGTGTCCAGGAGATAGCTGGAGACTCCGGGGCTGGGACCTCGAACACAGCGAGTCCAGTGCCCTCTTCCCCTCCCCGTGCATCTATGATCAACATACCAGACAGCTCGCCTCCATCAACCTCCCCTCTCCACAAGCAGAAGCGCTCGGATGGGACACTCTCCAGGTCGACCTTAGCGGGGAACGGCAGTCCGGGTGGCCCTGGAAGTTACTTACTGCCCCCTTGTTATGTAGAGTGGGCCTTTTTCAAGACTGAGGACGCCATTGTTGTGCCAGTGCACGAGGCGAAGGCTATCCTGAACCAAGAGGCTGGTGTCCAGTGCAAGGAATTGGCCAGGGACTTGGCCGCCGTCATCAGGGTGATGGAGACGGCTATGGTCCTGACCGACACCTCCGTGTCCACTACCTCTTTGGAAGATGCCCTCCTGCGGGTCCGGTCTGAAAAGGACAAGTTGTCCAAGGACTTGTTGGATTATAAAGAGGAACACCAGCTTCAGGAGGGGCTGAAGAAAGAGTTAGAGGAGGTCAAGGAGGAGCGAGACCTACTGAAGGCGGCTAAGGCGAGTTTGGAGGAACAAGCAGCTGGGCATTAGAAGGTGGCCGAGGAGAATGCTGGATTGCGTGTTCGGCTTGCTTCGCTCGAGGACAAGGTCTGTCCGTTAGCTGATGAGACTGAAGAAGAGCTCGCTTTTGGTTCCCGGGGCGAGTTGGTGGGGCACATTCGCTCTCTCAACCAGGACCTCGTGGCTGTATTCAAGGAGGGTTTTGATAACGCCGTCGAGCAGCTGAGGATTTTAAATCCCGAGTTGGTGACGGAGGGGTCAGCCCACAATTACTGTGTCCAGGAGGGGGAGATCGTGTGCCTGTTCGAGGCCGAAGAAGAGCTGGGGGAAGATGAAGGAGAGGAAGAGAATGTTGAGGAGTAGCTCCGGGCGGAGTCTTAGGAATTTTAATTTGTTTTGTTTATATGGCCTTCGTGCCCGTTTTGTATGGCATGCGTGCCTTTTTTGTTCGAATTTTGGCCTTCGGGCGTACTTATCTTTGGCTTTGGCCGTTTTTAATGAATGAATGCTTCGTTTTTAATTATCCATCCTGCCCGGTTTTTATTTTGTTATAGTTTTTTTCTTGTATTCACGAACTATTTTATGCTCGACCATGTAAATCTCCTCGGTTTAGGGAACCGACGAGGTAGCGGGCGTCGTGCCCGTTCAGATCGAAAACCGAGTTCGTGGTTTGGAACTCCGGCTCTGAGGCTTGGGCTTTCCCATCACGAGCTGGGTGCCCTTCCGGTCTTGGTACTTCGACGTTGGTGCTCGATCGAGGTCTCAACCGTCGGGGAGGGTTGTGTTCGCTGGAGGGGTCAGTTCGTCCCCTGGTCGCGCGGTTCCTCCCTGTCGTTTTGGAGACGAAGAGCGTGGTCGTACCTCCCACGTCTCCCCGTGACATATTCAGCTGTAATATTGTCTAAGTTTCTCTGCGTTCCATGGTCGAGCGAGTTCTTCGCCCTGTAGGTTTTCTAAATAGTAGGCCCCGTTGCTCGTCTTATCGCGGACGCGGTAGGGGCCTTCCCAGTTGGCGGCCAGTTTACCCTCTCTTGGGTTTTTTTGGTTTCTTCTGAGTATCAGGCTGCCCACCTGGAACTCTCTTTTTATGACCTTCGCGTCGTGGCGCAAGGCTATTTTTTGCTTGAGAGATATTTCTCGAAGGGCTGCCTCGGAACGGATCTCGTCGACGAGGTCCAGCTCGGCTCTGAGTGCCTCGTCGTTCATTTCTTCGTCGATGGGTTCTTCTATGCGCCTCGTCGGCTCTTTTATTTCTACTGGGATGACTGCTTCGGTGTCGTACGTTAGTCGGAATGGGGTCTCCCCGGTTGTGGAGTGAGGTGTTGTGCGGTAAGCCCATAGGACGCTATGTAACTCCTCGACCCACGCCTTCTTCGCCTCGCCGAGTCTACGTTTTAGCCCGCGCAGGATTACCCTGTTGGCCGCTTCTGCTTGCCCGTTGGTTTGAGGGTGCTCGACGGATGTGAAATGCTGCTTAGTACCTAAGCTCGCCACGAAGTCTTGGAATCCCCCGTCTGTGAATTGCGTTCCATTGTCTGTGATGAGGACCTGGGGCATGCCTAACCGAGCGATGACATTTCGTTTAAAGAATCGAAGGATGTTATGCGCTGTTATTTTAGCCAGCGCCTCTGCTTCGATCCATTTGGTAAAATAATCTACCCCTACGATGAGGTACTTATTCTGGTACGATCCGGTCACGAAAGGCCCGAGGATATCCATGCCCCACCATGAGAAGGGCCATGGAGAGGAGAGTGTTTTTAGTTCGTTCGGGGGTGCGAGGTGCATGTCAGCGTGTCGTTGGCACTTGTCGCATTTTTTGACGTGTTCCTTGGAGTCGTGTTGCATGGTCGGCCAGTAGTAGCCTACTCGAAGAGTTTTTCGTGCAAGTGATCGTCCTCCGGGGTGTTGGGCGTTGATTCCTCGATGTATTTCTCCCAGTATGTCGGGAACTTTCTCTTCCTCGATGCATTTGAGTATGGGATGGAGAACCCCATACGGTAAAGTTTCCCTTCGAGGAGAACGTACGAGCATACCCTGTGTTTGGTGGTGGCCGCCTCTTTTGGGTCGGCGGGGAGCTCGCCCTTCGTTAGGTAATTGTAGATGGGCGTAATCCAACAATGAGTATCCCCGATCACATTGACCTCGAGTGGAGGAGGTGGTTTTTCGATACTAGGTCGAGGAAGGATCCCTTGAATTACAGATTTGTTTCCGCCCTTCTTTCTCGTGCTAGCTAGCTTTGATAAGATGTCGGCCCGTGTGTTGTGCTCGCGAGGTATGTGTTGTACTTCCCACTTCTCGAATTTTTTGAGTCTTTCTTTGACCAAGGCTATGTACTCGACAAGGTTGTCATTCTTGGTCTGGTACTCTCCTCGTACTTGTGATGCCACGAGCTGGGAGTCTGTTGATATTTTTACCTCCTTTGCTCCTATGTCTTCGGCCAATCTCAGACCGGCGATGAAAGCCTCATATTCAGCTTGGTTATTTGACGTCGGGAAGGCTAGTGCTAGTGAGACCTCGATCAGGATCCTGTCCTCATTCTCGAGGATGATTCCAGCTCCACTGCCCGTCGTACTGGAGGCGCCGTCGACGAAGATTGTCCATTTATGGGCGCAGTCCGTTGGTGTCGGGCTGTGGGTCATTTTCGCGACAAAGTCGGCCAGTGCTTGAGCTTTCAAGGCCTTTCTGTTCTCATATTGTATATCGAATTCGGAGAGTTCCAACGGCCATTTGAGCATTCTAACGGCCATATCTGGTCGTCCGAGAAGTTGTTGGATTGGCTGGTCGGTTCTTACTTTGACCGTATGAGCGAGGAAGTAGTGGCGTAGCCTCCTCGCCGCATTTATGAGAGCCAGGGCGACCTTTTCGATTTGTTGGTATCTGAGTTCGGGGCCTTGGAGCGCTTTGCTCGTAAAATAGATGGGTTTTTGTCCTTCGTCAGTTTCCCTTATTAGGACGGCACTGACGGCCTCGGTTGCCACGGACAGATACATGTATAAGGTCTCTCTTTCCAATGGTCGTGATAGGACCGGGGGCTCAGAGAGGACCTTCTTCAAATGGAGTAGTGCCCGTTCGCATTCATCAGTCCATTCGAAGCTGGCCTCCTTACGAAGGAGTCTGAAGAAGGGCAGTGCATGCTGGGCGGATTTGGCGATGAAACGGGAGAGTGAGGTGAGCACCCCGTTGAGGGATTGGATTGATTTTTTGGTCTTCGGGGTTGGAAATTCCGAGAACGCTCGGCATTTGTCGGGGTTGGCCTCGATGCCCCTCTCGGTGAGGTAGAAACCCAGGAATTTTCCTGCCCGGACGCCGAACGTGCATTTTTCAGGGTTAAACCTCATTTTACACTGTCTCGCCTGCTCGAAGACTTTGTATAGGTGTCGATCATGGTCGACCTCCTCGTGTGACTTGATGATCATGTCGTCCATGTATACCTCGAGCATATCCCCTATTTCTCCCTTGAAGACTTTGTTCATCATGCGCTGATATGTGGCCCCGACGTTCTTGAGTCCGAACGGCATTACGTTGTAATAGTAATTGTCAGTCGGGGTCATGAACACCGTGTGTCTCTTGTCTGTGTCCGACATAGGGATTTGATTATATCCGCTATATGCGTCCATGAAGGACAGGAGTCTAAAACCTGCAGAGTTGTCAACGAGCTTATCTATGTTAGGGAGAGGGAAAGCATCTTTGGGGCAAGCCCTATTAAGATCAGTATAATCAACACACATGCGCCATTTTCCATTATTTTTCTTAACGAGGACTACATTAGAGAGTCAGGTTGTGTACTGGGCTTCAGAAATAAAATTTGCCTCTAAGAGGTCTTTTACAGCTCGCTCGGCTGCCTCCACCTTCTCGGGGGACTGCTTGCGCCTACGCTGTGCTATGGGCTTTACTGCCCGATCTAAAGCTAGTTGGTGGCACGCGACCTCAGGATCCAGGTCGGGCATCTCTGCGGCGTTCCATGCGAAGAGGTCGGAGTTCTCCTTGAGGCATGTCACGAGCTTCTCCCTTTTTTCCTCGGGCAATCCTTTGCATATCCTTACTTTCTTCCAGGATCGTCGCCCAGAGGGATGAGCTCGAATTCTCCGTCTAGGATTGGCAGGAACGGGTGTTCGGGAGACTGTTCCTCGGTGAGTTTCCATTCTTCAGTTTCGTCCTGGCCAATGCGGCAGTCGAGGTCGATGGCGTTGATTCCCTGGAGGGGAGGATCCTCGGTCTTGGGTTTTTTGTTGCTCTTTGTATTGACTGTGGCCTGTCCTTTTACTGCGGCGTCGTAACACCGTCGGGCAGCCTCGATGTCGCCACGCGGCCTAGTTTGGTGTAGTACTTCATCTTTAGATGGACGGTAGATGGGACCGTGGTGAGTTCGGCTAATGTCGGGTGGCCGAGGATGCAATTGTAGAGAGAGGGACACTCTATGACCAGGAATTGGATTTTGATTTCTCTGGCCGTCTCCTGCTATCCGAAGGTGACGAGGAGCTCGACGTATCCCCACGGTTTTGTCGTAGCTCCGTTGAACCCTTGGAGATCAGACCCGACGTAGGGAGATATATTGGTTTTGTCTAATTTCAGAGTCTTGAAAAGGTGGACGTACATGATGTCCACTGAGCTGCCTTGATCGACCAGAATGCGTCTGACGTCGAACTGGGCCATCTTGGCCCTAATCAGTAGTGGGATACCCGAATTCGGGGAGCCGCCCGGAAGCTCTTCTAAAAAGAAGGATATTGGGTTGGATTTGCCCCGATATTTTGTCAGTGTTGCCTTTTGCTCGGGCGCGGTCAGAAGGAGCTCGTCGAACTTGCGTTTTACTGAGAGGGCGGCGGCCTCGCCGTTCATCCCTCCGCCCGATATGACAAGGGCGGTCAGGAAGTCTTCCCAGGGGCTAAGTGCAGCGATCCGACCTTCGGGAAATGTCTCGGGGAGGCTGAAATCCTCTGGACGTGATACGCAGAGGGCCACTTGATAAGGAGAGTCGTCGGGGGGTGTATCCTCCCGAGGTCTCTTCTTCTCCGGCTCTTCGAGCTTGGAAGCTTTGTTCCTCCTAGTATACTGTTTAAGATGCCCTTCTTGGATTAAGATCTCTATTGCATCTTTTAGGTGAACGCAGTCTTCGGTCACATGCCCGTGGCTCCTGTGGAACCTGCAATATTTGGATTTGTCGGTGTGAGGCTTTGGTGCAGATGGTTTTGGGAACCTTACTCTGCCCTGTTTGAATTCGGAGTTGATGCATTCGGCGAGGATGCGCTCGCGGGGAGCTGTCAGTAAAGTATACTCGTTGTATCGGCCCGCAGGACCTCTTCCTTCTCGAGGTTCGCGGGGCTTTTCTTCCCTTCGCATGTCCCCGTTGCGACGGGGGATGTTCGGATCTTCACACTTGGGGTGATCGGTATCCCCGGTATTACGGCCGCTGCGAGCGTTGTGGGCTAGCTGCTTCTCCTCGTATCTGATGTAGGCCTGGGCCTTATGTAGGAGCTCATTCAGGGTGCAGGGAGGTTTTATCCCAACGGCTCGACTGAGCTCTCTACCGGGCAAGAGTCCTCTCTCGAGGAGGTATTTCTTCATGTGTTCAGTGGTATCCACCTCGACAGCCTCTTGGTTGAATCGTTCGATGTACGAGCGTAATGTTTCATTTTTCTTTTGTACTATGGCTTCAAGGGTCGCCTCTGTCTTGGGATGGCGTCGGGAGGCTGTGAAATGCCTCGTGAACATGGATCTCATAACCCTCCAAGACGTGATGGATTCGGGGGCCAAGCTTTTGTACCAGGTCATGGCCCCTTTCTTGAGGGTCGTCGAGAACAGCCTGCACTTGAGATGCCCGGTAATGTCATTACGGTAGTCGAGCATCGCGTTAACGTTGTCGACGTGATCGTCGGGGTCGGTAGTCCCGTCGTACATGGCCAAGTTAGGAGGTTTCTCCATGCCTTTGGGGAGCGGAGCTTCCATTATTGCCTGTGATAGGGGGCAATGCAGGTCTTCTTCGTCGCTCCTTGGTGGAGAGAGTTCGTTGCGGTCGGGGCTACGATCGCGTCTCGGTGAGGCTCCCGATCGACCGGTGTCACGACGGGCGCGAGCCCTGCTGACGTTAGGCTCTGGGGAGCGACGTCCTCGTTTCTTTGTTGCTTCTGGACGTTGTTGTTTCCTCCTCTCTTGTTGAGGTTGGACCTTCTGTCGGTCAGCTTTTAGGGCCATGATTCTCTCATGCTGCTGGTAGAGCATAGAGTTGGCCTGGTTGAGGGCGTTCACCATAGCAATCATGGTGGCGTCCCCTTCGACGGGAACGGGGATGGGTTGAAACGCCTCAATCCCCTGGTTATGAACTTGAGGGGGATCCCCATTATTCTGGGGCTCAGGAGACGGGGTGACCGGACGACCATCTCGGGCGTCTGCTTCATGGTACTGCAGGCCGTCGTCCATTGTGTAGTCGACGAGGGGACGGCTGCGCTCGTTAGGTTGTTCTTCGGACATGCTGGAAGGACAGTGTTTGAGCTTTGATCTTCTGTTGTGGAAGAAGGGGGAGCTAGTTTCCCACAGACGGCGCCACTGATCTCACCTGATCAGAAGAGTCTTCTAGGACTTGGTGTAAGGGCCAGAGAATGAAATGGGAAAGGAGGGGGTGTACCTGCAAAGCACTCCAATGCTTAAGTAAGAAGAGGTACAAAATAGTATGGTTTAGTTCATAATGAGTGAGAATACCTGACCCTTTGCTAAGAAATGGTATTTATAATGTGCCCCCAACGCTGGGCCAAGGCCCCTCAATGGGCTTAATCTAGCTAGGCCTATGGAGGAACTGCCAAGGGACGCGTAAGAAGCGTGAAGACCTAGACAAAAGGTCTGCCCCTTGGTCCAACTGCCCCTATCTTTCAGGAGATAATAAAGGGCAGTTGGGTGGTGTGGCAGATGAGCTGGCAGACATGCTCTCTGCCCGTCTTTAGTGCATGCCCGTCGTATAAGCATGTAACTTGTCCAAGAGGTTCTCCTGCTCGAGCATATGGGCCCTTGCCCGACATGTACTGGGCCGTGGCCCTATATGTTCTCGCGGCCCAGTCCAGAACATGACCTAAATGTGTGCATTGTGTTGCACGACTAGTAAGATAAAGAAGAGTGTTCCAAGTGTGCATCAGACTAGTAAATAGATTAACTACCAACTAAGCTAATAGGATGGTGGCATAACAAGGAAGTCCCCCTCAGAGAGGTGGGTGGAGTATGAGCGAGTCGAGACCATGGATACAACCTTCTCAGTAGATCGCCAAGGTGAGACTCTTGAATCAAAGGTAGACATCCTAAGAGGCTTCATTCAAAGGGCTAAATTGTATTTATTCAAAAAGATTTGGGCTCCACAGCCTAATAGAGCGCAGGAGACTTTTTCCGAAAGAAAGATTGTTTTTTATTAGTAAGAGAATCTCAGAAGCTAAGCTTATGTATTTTCATTCCTTTTATATCTCTCTCAAGATCATAGTTATCTTTACTTAAGATATCTCTCGTCACCCAAACAATCTTTTTTGCTTCTATTAGATTTGCTTTGTGTCAGTTTTTTACGAGCATCACTTGGAAATCAACATAAATATGCTCATATAATCTAAAACAATCGATGGGGATTCCAGTTAGTGGCTCATACACACAATGGAGCATTCATCGTTGTGCTCACAATTGTGGAAGTTAAGGTGGAAAACACATAAATTGCATAAGCAAGAGAAATTCTTCTTGCAACGTACTTCACAAAATCCCTGCAGTCTACAAATTGCATAATCAAATCGAAAGCAAAAATGGTGGTTGAGAAATTCAATTAAAGGTCTATCTAAGGAAAGATAGCTACACGAACTCATGAGGAAGCAAATAATACAAACCTTATTTTCATTTTGAGTAACAGCAAAATTGTATTGTTCTCTTAACTCGAAATGGGAGCAATTTAAAAAAGTATCTTAAAGTGTCCCTTAACATCTTCTTTTTTCTCATCATAGTTATTTCCATAGAGACTTGTCAGAGTAAGGAAGAAGAGGAAACAAGAACACTTGAAGCGTTTAATACAATAAATAGTTGTATGCTAAGTTTAGGGAATGATGAATTACTTCAGAAAAGGAATGTATTGATTATCTCTCAATTGCATAGACCGTAGGTGGGATGATTTACTTCCAAGACGAGGTATCTTGTTTAAGTCTAAGATGGCTCAATTGCACATAAGAAAATAATAAAAGACAAGTTTTAGTCTTACACACATGCTCCAACTTAAAAATAAATCATTTTGCAGGAATAATCCTCGTTGTGAAATAACTTAAATGATGAATCATGATTTGACTTTTTTCTTATTGATAAAATTATGTTCCATTTCAAAAGGAAATACTGAAAATTTAAAGAAAACTTATATAGAAAATAATAATAATAATAATAAATAATGTCTCTTTATATTTTAAAAAAAATAGGATCAACTCCTTGACTATATTATATTATATAAATGAATTTAAAGACCATGCTTATTCATATTCTTTGCCTTTGCTTTTTAAAATATAATACTTTTTTTTCTTAATTTGGAAATTACCTTTGAAAAAATCTTTTTACTTTAGGGTTTGGAATATGTCAGGATTTGAAAGACATAAGTTTGGTTTCTAATATATTTCTTAGGCTCGAGTTAGGATGATGCTCTTGATTAGAATTTTATTTTCAAAACATTCTGTAAGATATAAGTTTTAATTTTGAGTTGTAATTGACCCATTTAATATTTTTTCAATGAGATAAGGATTTTACTTCCACTCCAATGAGAAAGATGATACAATTGTGAGAAATGAGAACATTGGGAATGAAAAATGATGATGAAAATCTGAATGATTGATTTGACAATTAGTTATTTTACATCTTAAAAAAACTATTCAGTTAGAAATCCCAAAAGCAATGGGTATAAATGAGTAAACATTATACATATCAGTAGTTAAGTTGAAATCAAAACAGAAAAGTAGTTGGAAAAAAGTAATAAGTAGACATGTTTTGTCCCATATTTGAATAGGCTGCAAAAGAATAAGAAAGGACATTGTCGAATTTTCTAGAACACTTAATTTTCTTATATTAAATATTTGAATTTTGAAATGGGAAAGAGATTGTAAAAATATTTTACATATATCCAATGACGTGTTATGATATTATTTAATGAGTTCAAAAGATATAACTTATCATGTTCATTAATTAATGTGATAATACATTATTAGAAGCTTTTCGCCCTCCCACAAACATATATTTCAAACTCTTATGGTCGCTAAACACCTCAAACCTCGATCCAAACAGATAGTGTCTCCAAATCTTTAACACAAAAACCACGACTGCTAACTCTAAGTCATGGTTAGGATAGTTCCTCTCATGAACAAGTAGCTGTCTAGAAGCATAGGCAACTACTTGACCATTCTGCATAAAAACACCACCAAGACCCATCTTCAAAGCATCACAGTACACTACAAAAGATTCATTCGGATTTGGTAAAATTAAAACTGGAGCAGTCGTTAACTTCTTCTTTAATTCAACAAAACTCTTCTCTCAAGAAACATCCCGCACGTAAGCCTGACCCTTTCGAGTCAACTGAGTCAGAGGCAACGCCAACTTAGAAAAATCCTCTATAAACTTACGGTAATAACCGGCTAAACCAAGAAAACTTTTGATCTCTGTAGCAGACTTCAGAGTATCCCAATTCAATACATTATCAATTTTCGAAGGATCCACAGAAATTCCACCACTAGAAATCACATGGCCAAGGAAACTGACTTCCTTCAACCAGAACTCACACTTAGACAATTTAGCATAAAGCTTCTTCTCTCTCAACACCTGTAATACAATCCTCAAATGTCCCTCATGTTCTTCTTCTGATTTTGAATAAATCAGAATATCATTGATAAAAACTACCACAAACTTATCCAAATACTCATGAAAATTTAGGTTCATATACTCCATGAATACACTAGGTGCATTGGACACACCAAAAGACATCACAGTATATTCATAGTGACCATACCTCGTTCAGAAAGCTGTCTTCGGAATATCATATGCTTTAACTCGAATCTGATGATAACCCGACCTCAAATCAATCTTGCTAAAAACGCAAGCTCCCACCAACTGATCCATCAAATCATCAATCCTCTGAAGTGGATATATATTCTTGCTAGTCACATTATTAAATTGTCGATAATCGGTGCACAACCTCATACTACCATCCTTTTTCTTAACCAACAACATAGGAGCACCCCACGGAAAAACACTTGGATGAACAAATTTCTTCTCAAGAAGTTCTTCAAGTTGTTTCTTCAACTCACTCAGCTCTGAAGTTGACATCCGATAAGGAGTCATCGACACTGGACTAGTACCTGGTAATAAATCCACAATAAACTCTATTTCACGCTCCGGAGGTAAATCACTAATGTCATCCGAAAACACATCAAGAAATTCGCGAACAACAGGTAATTCAACATTGGCCTGTTCACGGTCAACTTGTAACGCCGCAAACAAAGCAAATATATGAGCTTCATCTGCTAGAAGTTCATCCACTTGCTTCGCAGATAGAAACATCATTTCCCCATCATCGCCAAACTCTGGAAACTCTACCATCTTTGCATAGCAGTTGATATGCACGAAGTTAAATTCTAACCATTTCATCCCAAGCACAACATCCATATGGCGTAAAGGTAAACACACTAAATCCATCAAGAAATCCTTACCATAAATGGTTAGAGGACATTTCAAACACACACGGTTAGTCGTAACTAAACCGTCAGCAGGCATCTCAATCAACATATTACCATTCATAACAGTCAAAGGTAAATTCAACCTGGTCGTGCACTCAATCGAAATAAACGAATGAGTAGCACCAGTATCAATTATAGCAACCAATCAACATCATTACTAAAACAAGTACCTATGATTAAGTTGTCTTTCTTCTGAGCATCTGAGCCACTCAAGGCGAACACTTTACCAGTAGTTTGAGTTGCAGTAGCAACCTTCTTCGGTTTCTGGCACTAAGTACTAATATGTCCCTCTTCGCCGCAATTAAAACAAGTTGGTTCAGCATTCGTACACTCATTTTTCATATGGTCCTTCTTACCACACCTATAACATCTTATCACAGTAGCAGTGCTCACATCAGATTTGTGACCTGCTTCGCCACACTTATAGCACTTGAGAGGAATGGAACCCGCTCCCCCACTTGGCTTATTCCCATCATTACCCTTCGGCTTTCCCTTGTCATTTGGATTCGCATAAGGCTTCCCTCGAAACTGACCCTTGTCTCTCTTCTCACTCACCTACTTATAGTGAGCAAATCGAACTCTATTATCCTCATCATAGATCCTACTCTTATCCACAAGCTCAGCATACCCGCGGATCTGCTGATACCCAATCTCTTGCTTGATCTCTAGTCTCAGCCCATTCTCAAACTTCAAACACTTGGACAACTCAGCATCATCACGATTGTAGTGAGGACAAAACTTCACCAACCTTTCGAACTTGGCAGCATACTCTGCTACCGTCACGTTCCCCTGCTTCAGTTCTAAGAACTCTACCTCTTTCTTGCAACGAGCGTCTTTAGGAAAATACTTACTCATAAATTCTCTCCTGAACACATTCCAAGTTATCGCAACCCCAACCCCTTCTAATCTCTGACGGGTATTATCCCACCAATCCACATCCTCTTCTTCCAGCATATGGGTGCCAAAATGCACCTTCGGAGCATCGGAGCATGTCATAGTTCTGGAAATCTTCTCAATTGCCTTCAGCCACTTATGTGCGTTCTCCGGTTCATGAGAACCTTCAAACTTAGGCGGGTTATTCCCATGAAAAACTTCCAAGGCATAAAACTCATCAAGAACATTGTTCTGCGTCATAGCCTGAACCAGTGCAGCTACCGCATCTGCAGGAGCACGATTTGAAGTCATTCTACAAATCACCAACACCATCAGAAAACAACTCAACCACAAAACACTCAAATTCAATAACCAACGCGATTGACAATGACACGACACGACCAGACCTGCTCGGATACCACTAATATAACACCATTTTCTACCCCATCACAAAATAGGCAATTTAAATCAAATATCAGAGTAAAACTCATAAAAAGGGCATCACATAACTTCATAAATTCAAAAGTGAAAACATCATAGTGAGTCTTGTCCTGTAACACGGGTTATAAAATCATATATAATTTCAAGAATGATTTTTAATAACTACACAGCGGAAAAACACATATCATAGTTCATGTTTTATCAAAAGAACTTCAAGTACTTAATCCAAACATCAATAATCATCAATGATATTCAAATAATCAACATCTTAATTCTCTTAAAACCAATAAAACAAGCGAAACCCAATCCTGAATGTTATTGGACACAAAGCAGGACTCCACTTCTATCTAACTCGACGACTCACTATCTTCGAGTCAAGCACGCACCGAGCTAACCTTGATTATCTACAGGATGACATAATAGACCATCACTAGAAGGCAGGCAGGGTGAGTAAATTCACATTCAATAACAATATAGAAATGAGAATTTAAAATGTAACAACAACATCAAACCATTATTCCTAACTCAATTATACTAATCATCATTTTCATCACATCATAATAACATTCACTATACTCATTTATACACATCGTCAAATACACCTCATAATTATATAAAAGCAATGAAACTCATGCTATGTCAGTTAGAATGATATGCAACCTTTTAATAATGCACGTGGTATCGAAACATCCTCATGGATGGACACTGGGCCATCAACTCTCCCCTAAGGGAGCACATCATAACATCATATCACTTCAATCCACACAATGAGATTGAAGCTACCAATGGACCGAAGTCCCCTCATAATTCAATGTCATGAATGCAAGACGCAATATACATACATCATCCTCAAAACATCATAACATTGCATCTGCATTCATTACTAATCAATCATTCCTCATACTCATTCATATCATCATATACATACTCATGAAACATCATACCACTTACTCATTTAACATCATACTCCTACATCATGAAATCATACCTCATAATTTCAAGGAAATCAAATAATTCATCGTACATCACTTAATTACTATTCTACTCGCATAGCCTCCTAAACACATCACGTGACAACTCTAAGACATCATAGCAATCTAGGACACGTCACCTCAAAAACAGTTTTCGAAGAGAAAAAAACATTTTCCAAAGTTTCTCAGGGCTCGCTAAGCGAGACATCCTGCTCGCTCAACGCCCAACTCACTGTCTTTGCTCGCTAAGCGAGCTTCGCGATTCTGCATAATTTTTCTGCGATTTCCAACCTTATCCTTCTGCGATAAACTCAATAACAACCCACATTTTACATCAGCATAACAGCAGAATCACAATTAACATCAACATTCTTTACCATAACATCAAATACATTATCAAACATCATTATATTCATCAATTATCATGTAATCATCATCAAAAACACAAAATCATCACTCAAAACCCTATTCCCTAAACTACACCACAAAACCCTCAATTTCATTCCCACATTATAATACCGAAAGGAAAATACTCCCCATACCTTATTATTTAATCTCAAATAATAAAATAAACCCACATACTTATTATTTCTAATATTAATAATATATTAAGTCATCCCCAAAACTCCACAAAACATCAAATAACATCACAAACATCATAATTCACAAGAAAACACATCAATTAAATTAAACTTGTCTTTGGGGTGTTACTGTTGACGATTGCTACTTATAGGAGAATGGAGTGGATGCGGTTTGTATCAATCATGAATATTGTCGAAGTGTTCATAACTTTTCAAATATAATTTTAACAACATATGTCCTAGAATTCACTGGTTGATCCTGTAAAGTAAACCATTTTTGGAGACCATAAGTTGTTTACCAATTTTCACGGTAAACAATTTTTTTATGCTTCCTTTCAGTTACACCCTTCATTCCTATTTATAAGCAAATTTTGACTTTTTAGATTCATTGAATAAAGGGATAATTATACGAAACCCCCTTGCCATTAGGGCGAGATCCGGTTTTGCCCCCCTGAAGTTTTTTTTTTATCAACTCCCCCTTATAAAATCAAAAACCATATTTCACCACCCCCTTTTACTTATCTACTGTTCATCATCTTCCCCAACCACTCTCCTTCATCCTCTCCTTCATCACCAAATTAGGGTTCATGAAAGGGATAGATACAACACTGGTGTGGATTGGTGTCCTACTCTATATGTAAGGGCCTGAAAAGACAGAAGAAATAGATACAACATTGGTCTGCCGGTAACATGCTTCAATATGAGACCATATACCGCCATTTTTGTTGCTATTGTCTCCCTGTAAAACAACAACAACCAACATGAACAATCAGACTGATTTTATGGAGAAAAATCAAAACACTCTAATTTGTTGCTACATGGTTGAATAAACAATACAAATGAGATTATATTCAACTGATATGAATATCACCACTCATGAAACAAAAGTTGTAGTAGTTGAATTCATTAATTTTCATCAAGTTAAACTTATTACATTTTTTCAAAGTATTATGTATCAATGGGCAGTGGATTACTGGTTTATCCCAGAAATATCATTAATCAACAATATGATAAAGATTGAAAATGGAACTCAAAGATTATGCTGATATTAGAAATCTGATCTTATGAAATATAAAAGATTTGATAACATTATAGTTTAAATATGAATCAATATTGTTTCCTATGTCTAAAAAATGGTTAGTCATATATACTGAAAAGGATGATAACATCCAAAGTAGAATTGAATAAATCGTCGTTATGGCATGGCGGATTCTGTGTTAGTCGCCATAGGCTTCAATTCTTATTATATCCACCATGTTCTATCCATAAACCATTTTAATGGCAGATTTTGGATGGAGGCCATAATCCAAAAAGATAACACTGTCACATGCCAAATGCTACCTTAAGAACACACATATGCACATCAAATAAACACATATTGCATCAGATTTCAGATCTCTTCCAATTAATGCAGTACATACAAAACCAATTTTCTTAATAAGATACATAGTTATTGAATTGATTCTAATAAAAACCGCGACTCACCCACCCAACCGCCGCGAGTTGCTGTAGATATGTCGCCGGAGAAACCATGACATTCCGAGTTTTAGGGATAAAAATTTGTTAGTGTTCATGAACCCTAATTTGGTGATAAAGGAGAGGATGAAGGAGAGTGGTTGGGGAAGATGATGAACAGTAGATAAGTAAAAGGGGTGGTGAAATATGGTTTTTGATTTTATAAGGGGGAGTTGATAAAAAAAAAACTTCAGGGGGGCAAAACCGAATCTCGCCCTAATGGCAAGGGGGTTTCGTATAATTATCCCTTGAATAAATGATGTATTTGAACTACATATATGTTAGATACATCAATTATTTAATGAACCTTAAAAGTTAAAATTTGCTTATAAATAAGAATGGAGGAAGTAGTTTTTTTTGTTGTCACACTAAGTTTGACACTGTCAATGAATTATAACCGTTAAATTTTTGTTGCATTTAACTTTTTCTTTAATCACATAAATTTTTGTTGATGATTAACATTTTCTTTAATCACATATAAAATATCACTCGTGAGTGATTGTGATGCCCTGATTGTGCAAAATATTTTACACTGATAGTGCATAACAATTTTTCTATTCATAAAGAAATTAATTGAAATGCAAGTGAAATACAATACGTATCTGATACTCATATACTCATATCGTGTATGTGCTTCGTAGTAAAATAGTATTTTCTTTTCAAGAATAATGGGATTTAATATTATTGATGCACCACTTAAACAAACAAGAAAATAAAATACAGATTTTTTTAAACAAGTATGTGCATGCATTTTTGAAATAAAATGACATGACATTTCGTGCAATTGTGAAGCATATGCTTTATTAACTAAATCTAAACTAATAGCTTTTTTTTATAAAAATATAACCCAATCAATTTACTTAATATATGGTTGCTAATTAAAAATGATAACAAATGGTTTGTTATGGTATCAATAACTGATTGAATAGTATAACTAACAAATCAAAATCAGTTTTGCGGAGGTGGATTTAGAATCTTCCTTTCCGAACTCTTGCCCAGGCTATGGCTGCAACTGCAATACCCCCCAAATGTGCGGATCCTGATGTCGTATTGTCTCCCTACAGATCAATTTGATAGTTTTTAGTACACTAAATCTCAAAATTTGTAGAAATTATGGTAATATCATAGAGTAAGTAGTTATGAGTATGGGATTCTTTCTGGACAATTAAGCAGCTACTTGAGATGGAAAAATGTTATGAAAAAAAATGTAAACATGATAATTAATAAGTTTGACAGAGTCCACCATACCTCAATTATATTCAGCAAATCTTTCCCGATCAAAAAGATACCCTTCATTAACCATAATTTACAAGACAGTAAAAAAGGATATGTGAGTATCCTACTAACAAATTTCAGTTTTTTGACTTAGCATAAAGTAAAGAAGCTTACCAGCAATGCCGCAGGAACTGGTATAAAAAAGTTCAAGTATAAAGTTGCTCTTGGATTGAGAAATATGTCCAACAGAATAACTGCATTCACAGCTCCACTTGCTCCCTAATCATTGGCAAATTTTGGTTAAATCAACAACTTCAACTAATGCGGTAAGTGATAAAAGGATATAGTCATAATTGACAATGTATCCTACGTTCCCTGTAGAAGGGTAGCCGGTTATAGAATAGTTACTATAAGCTCACCAACGCAAATTCCCTTGAAGAGTTGAAAGCTCCCCAACCCTGTTGCAAACAAAATGCAGAGAAACGTTAAAACCCAATAATAAAGTGTTGATGAGTATTTTTCACATGTTTCCTAGTATTTCGACCAAAAGATGTGTAAGTTCCAAAATAAAGACTCGACACCTTAGCTACAAAATGTTTATCATCGTTGTATACTAAAACCATACATTTCTCAAGAATAAAAAAGTTTTAAAACTTCTAAAGAAAAATGAAAGTAAAATCGAGAAATCCATATATCAAAGGTTTGAGATTGAAAATGAATTAGCATATTAATGACAAACTTTTCTAGCATGTGGTGAAGGCTAAAAATAAAAAAAAATTCCTTTGAGTGAAAGATTTAGAATTGGTGGACAGGCAGTGTCATTTCTAATCTCACTGGACCTTAGATGTTTGAGCCTTGTAGGCTTGATGCACCAGATAGAAAACAGAACCACCTATTGCGCCAGCAAGATATAGCTTCAGCATAAATTCAGGTCCAAATTGATTTAAAATCTGCTCAAAGCCCAATCAGAAAGAGTTAAAGATTAATGAAGCTAATGGTAAAATAACTGGTTGCAGAGGAAAACAAAACATGTAACAAAATTTATCAGTTAAATGATAGTATCTGACATACACCAACTGATGCTCTTAACAAGTCAAGTGATTTGGGAAAAACAACAAAGTATCAGTCATACGAGAAATTCAGGGGATGGCTAGTGGTAAAACCACAGCCTTTAAATTGTATTGTATTAAAAAACCCCAACATACAGTAGAAACTCTTTAATCTACAAACTCAATATTTCACATATAAGGGATATTTCTTTCTAAATCTCACACCTAGAAACAGTGATACCAAGAAATTACAAAATAAATGAAAGTAGTCCGAACAAGTATATAAACAGAAAAAGAAATTATGAAATAGGCATATCTAGTCATATAACACCAATAAATTACAAAATGAATGAAACTAGTCCGAACAAGTATATAAACAGAAAAAGAAAATTATGAAATAGGAATATCTAGTCATATAACACCAAAAAATTACAAAATGAATGAAACTAGTCCGAACAAGTATATAAACAGAAAAAGAAAATTATGAAATAGGCATATCTAGTCATATAAAACCAAGAAATTACAAAATGAATGAAACTAGTCCGAACAAGTATATAAACAGAAAGAGAAACATATGAAATAGGCATATCTAGTCATATAACACCGAAAACCAAAATTGATTTTGGCATGTTTAAAGCCAAAAGTGATTGGGGAAAAAAAGACTATCTATAACTAAAAACTTGTTGCCCAATTACTGATTATTAGATTTATATTCAGTATATTTATGCTAAATCATTTGACAAATGGAGTGGTTCAAGACAAACCATTTGATAAGTGAAGTGACATAAACAGTTCTCAAGAGACAGAAAATCTGAAAGTGCCGCCTAAAAAAACAAGCCTGAATGCCTGATAATCTAGAATACCTAAGAACTTCAGATGTTATAAGCTTCTTGTCAAAATTATTGCATTTCGAATTAAATACCAAACTCCAAATTTCATAAACATGTGCCATATTATTTATTGTGTTTTAGTGAATGCGAGTCTACACACCAGCCCAAAACAAAATATTGCTAAGATAAGGAAAGGAAAGAAAAAAATGAAGAGATGAGAGATAAATAATGATTAAAAAATACAATTTAAGAACAGGGAACCTCACATTCCCTCCAAAGAAGTAGAGTCCAATCATGTTGTAAATTAAATGCCAGGTATCTATGTGACTGAATGCATTGGTGATCAAAGTGTGCAAGCGTCCACTCTTAATATTGTCCAATGAGATCTGTTAACAGAAAATAAACTAATCAGCGCTCTGGATGAAGTTAAATCCACACAGACTATAACTACAAAACAACAACACAATTACTAATTCCATCCTTCAAAATCTGGTAAAAGTGCCAATCCAGTAATCATTATTACTTTGATAGATTCTACACTAATTCTATATGCATCAGTCATGAATTTGGCCTGAACGCCTCTTAGTATCTTCAAAACATAAACTTGAACTAGAAAATTAGGATACCCTGGCTATTAGGATAATTTTTTTTTTTTTTTCACTTTCTATCTTCAATTAGAATAAGGTAAGAATAATGATACATCTACAATCTACTAAGACAATAGTAATAGTATTGACGACTTTCGTAAGAAGCATGTGATAAACACAATAGTAGGTGGGTGGGAGTTGCATGCAAAGCAAAGATCGAGCAAATATATTTACAAGCATGATCAAGTTGAATAGCATTCATAAATGAAGAAACTCACAGTAAAGTTATTTAGCATAAACTTTTCAGTTGCTATCCTCCAAAATAAATAAACAGCAACATTAGATACAATCAAGCCCAGAACCACGTCATTTGGTGTTAGCATGTTAAACCATGATCTCCTGCAAAAAGGTCAAAATATATTATCCAAATACCATATAACATGTAAGCAGTCGAAACAAGCAGGTAACGAAAAATCAGGGATTTTCTACAGTGTATGCTGTATGCAACTATAGAAGCTGAAAGTTGCAAGAAAATTCAGAGGTTCCGAAGCATAAGCCCATAACCATTCTGTCAAAAACCTCATAAACCCTAATTAAACCGAATTCCGAATTATAATCACAAAATTGAAGGTGAAAATGAGGATTATAATTTGTAAACTAAAAACAAAACAAAAAATGAGGCGGTTGTGGTGTTGGTGTGATAGGGAATCGGACAAAAAATTACCAACGACGCCAGTAAGAGTTATAATTTTGGTTGAAACTGAAGTTGTGTCGTTGAAAATGAACTCTGGGAAAACTACGAACAAGGATACTTTTGGAGAATAAAGCGAAGAGATGGTTGCGCGAGACGGATGAGAGCTGTTGGACGATCAGTGGTTGGGAGAGAAGGGAGCGCCATGAGTGAAAATGATGAACGGCGGAGGAAGAGGGAATGTGATTGGAAGATTCGGTAATGTGAGGTTGAAGATGAGTGTGAGAGATACGGTGAGAATTGAAAGAGAGGTTGGGTTGGCGTTGGGAATGGTGGCGGGTGACCACCGTGAGCCGGCGAACTAAGCTCTGCATATTGTTTCACTGTTTGATCATAAGCTCTTTTTTTTAAAATTCAATGTTTAATCATAAGCTGGAAGTGTGGCCATCACCGTTTATTTGGAAAAAGAAAATGTGATTTTTTTATGCAAAACAAAAGTGATTCTCTTATTAACAGCATTTCCGAATAAAAACGATGTATCTTTTTTTTTATCACCATTATTTAATTTTAATCAACTACCTGTACATTGATTGTCATCATTCTACCCAAAATATCCTTTTCACTTTCTCAATTAACACATACCAAAAGGATATTATAGTAAATAACATATTATATTTTACCAAACTAATGAGAGACCTTCGAACTTCCAGGTGTAAGGCCTCAAATGGATAAAATTACATTCATAGCTTATTATATTTTTCTATTCCAATTCACAACACCATCTCATATCACTACCCTCTCTCCTCAGTCTTGGTCTTGCTCAATATTTTTTTTACTGAAACACTTTCACTTTTTTCTACAACATCTTGCAAGACATTTCAAGAATCAAAAAGGTAAGAACAAAGTAGTTCCTTTCCGTGTTTTTCTATTTTTGTTGAATGATATTTTTTAGTTTTTTTTTCTCTATTTTAATTTACAATCAAAAACTCTTATTTCAGCATTTCCTCACAACGGGTCTTTGATTTTTTTTATTAGAACAATTGATGCATTTCCTCTCACGTTTTGATTTCTTCTCAGAAATTGGTTTTATGAGATTTACTGCATTTTTCCGTTTTGAGATGGTGTTCAAGTTATGTTTGCATTTTCTGTCCAATGTTTTCCATGGTAAAGCTGTAACCTTTTTGTTCAATGTTTTCCATGTTTCAAACCCTTATAAAATATCACTTACATCGTACGATCAAAGTGATATAGCATTTACTCTGTATATTAGTGCAATCCACCTTTCTGTTAAATATTATTTTTAAGTGTTCAAAACATGAAAGTTATCTTTACTGTTACATTCAAATCTTTTTCACTTGCACAAAGAATCTGAGATAACTTGTTGTTTGAGTATCATATTTTTACACCCTAACAACATTTTCCTTGCTGCCTATATGCTATTAACAGCTTTTATATATATATATATATATATATATATATATATATATATATATATATATATATATATATATATATATATATAAGCATGTTACTAAAATCATTTATTGTTGGTACTTTTCAGATCTCCATGTCTAGGACACCCATTATGATTGCAGATTTGAAGGTCGGTAACAATGTATGGAAACTCGCAGTTTGTGTCGTTGATTTATGGGTTGTGAAGGCATGTAACATATAACTACACTATGAATGAGTGATCCAAGACAACAAGGTACTCCCTCTATTCTTATTTATAAGCAAATTTTAACTTTTAAGGTTCATTGAATAATTGATGTGTCTAACCTATATGTAGTCCAAATACATCATTTATTCAATGAACCTAAAAAGTCAAAATTTGCTTATAAATAGGAATGGATGGTGTATATGTTATTGTTTTTTTACAAAAAAGGTATATGTTATTGTTATAAACTAAATATGTTGTGTTCAAAATAATGCATTTCCAACTGGTCCTAACTCCTGATGTTATTCATAGTGTGACAGGATACACGTCGTCTCTCGCACCAAGGATTTCGATTTATGGAAACAAATGCTTCAAGAAGGTCAAACATTTATGCTTTATAATGGTGACCCTTTAAACAATGATCTTGCTTTGAAAGTTTGCGATAATCCGTTGAAACTATTTTTCAACGGTGGGACGACCGTCAATATGTAATTGAGATTTTCAAGTGAACAACTTATATGGTATTTTAAAAATTCTTTGTTCACATTCCAGTGTACATTAGATGTTATGAAAAAAAACTTCTAACAATTTGTGCATTGTATCATACAGATATGATTGGTGCTCTCCACGAAATTGTCAAGACTCGAGTTGCGGGAGGCGGGCGGAAGGCTTGTGTGAACCTTGTCTTATCCGATGAAATGTCGGTATAATATCATTTATTTGTTATCTATTATCTAATTATTTTAAAGATATTATGTGAATATATATTAACTACTTATATGATGCAACTCATAGTGGTTCTGAAATTGATCTCACAATATGGAAAGCATATGCCAACTAGTTTATGGCATACACAAGTGAGCAAACCGCACGTGGCCCAACTGTTATCGTGATCATACATGCTATGATTCAGAAAAGTTCAAGTAATTCTTGATAAACATGTCCATTCTAACTTCTTTTATTTGCTAATTGCTTTACTTGACACTTATGATATGAAAAAAAACTTCCGCAACAACCGGCAAATTGTACATCTCTAATGCGTGACATGGATCGAAATTGCTTCTGGATTATGTTCATCCACATGTCACTGTTTTTCAATCAAAGTAAATTGGTTTTTGTCTTATAGAATTTTCAATGGAAATTTATTTTAATAGAAACAACTCATATCATAACATTTCATTGCCATATAAGAGGCCAAACACGGTTGTCAATGAAATACATGTTTAATAGTAATAACACTATATGAGTGGTATAACATGTGCTTCCTAAAGTAACCATGATGTCTCGATACACTATATTGATATGATCAGTTTGTTAGAAATTTTATGTTACCTAAGGCATGCGCTACTGCCTTGGTTTTTGTCTTATAGAATTTTCAATGGAAATTGATTTTGATAGGAACTAGAAATCCATATCATAATATACTGGCAGTGTTATGTGACAGTAATATAGTTTGAAATGAATGTATTGTCATGTCACTTCTATACCTATAATTTTAAATGAACTCCTATTGTCTTTTAATGGTGACAACAATTATATTATGCAAAACACAATATTATGTAACCAAAAAGCTTGCAAATTTAGAATAAAGTATGTGTCCCCTTAAGTTATGTGTGCTTCTAATAGTTAGTATTGTCATGACTTTATATTGATATACATATTCAATATGCCATCAATCAAGACATAAATAGAGAAATATCATAATTATCTTTGGATAACAACAATATGAAAATATTGTAGTGATTGTGCTAGCAAAAGTTTGTACGATAAAGGGGAGTTTATCCAACACACCCAATAGTTCTTTCTTAACTTAAAAAATATATGAATATCCATTAATGGAAAAAGCTGAGTACACATAATTACATAGAAAAACACGAGGGTGCTGTCATTATTTATTTATTCTCTATTAAAAATCCATGATTTATAGTTTCACCCTTTAAGGATAAATTAAAGTGATTGTGATAGCATAACATCGTACAATCAAAGCTGTTTGGATGATGGTTACATGATATTATAATTTCTTTATTAAAATATGACTTACATGAGTACCATAAAAACTACATACTATTCTTTTTTATGAATGTATGATTTACATTTACAACATGTCATAAAATTGTTTACCTTTTTAATACATCATTGCAAATGGTGTTGTGCCAAATATTAGTTCGTTGGTAAAGGTACGGGTATGCTCACCCTACTGCATACATCCACAGGTCTGAAGCAGTAACAAAATGTTATGACTTGACCCATTTCCTTTTTCATTACACTTTCAATTTTGTAAAATATAAAGCAAATTGTTTGTTGGCCTAATTTTTACTACTTTTATGCAAAGGTACAACCTCCAATGTCAGTTTATGCGTCTAATTTTTAACATGTTGTCAAGTAAGTTACTGCAATTCCTGCCACTGCTAATGGTATAGTTCCATCCTAATTTTTTTCAAATAACTAGCCATTCATTTAAAACTAAACAATTTTGTAGAATAATCACTAATTTTGGACGGAAAATGAATTCAAAATTGATATACTCTTACTATTGACTTTTTTTTGGAGTCAGAAAAGCCAACTTCTCCTACTTTGTCGAGGCGACGAAAAATGAACACATTAGGAGTGGTCAACCATTGAATGTTTCATAGAACAACTTGAGGCACGACATTAAGGTAAAAATGATGCAACAAGATAATTCTTTAATCTCATAGACAAAAATGTTATCAATATTTTTCAACAACTCAGTTCATGACAGATTATATTATTGGATTTCGATAAAAGGAATTTGTTGCTTTTTAATGATACAACATGTTTAAAAAAGAATGCAATGGGTATTGAATAGGGGTCTTTGCAAATTGAATGCTTCTTTATTGATTTAACTTCCAATATGCATGATAAAAGTTTTTTTATATATTGTTCGTTATTGATTTAACTCAATGCATATTGAATAGCACAGAAAGGCCCTGCTTGGTCACACCTTTAACTAACTTTTGTTATAGATCGTTCGTATATGCATGATAAAAATAGTAACAATTCATATATATTTCTCTTAATTATAATATGCTCAATGGATGGTTTGATACACTATGTAATTATTCTTTCTTGGAAGTTTTTCAATAACATGATAATCTATGAATGTGGACAGGTTTTCCTGTTAAAATAAAACTGTGCACATTTTAACATCATCAATTAGATACATTTTTTTACTAAGTAATGTAGTTGGAGTCCACTTAGTGTACACATTTTTAATGTCTGTATTTTTAACATGTGCATTCTTAACGTGGTTGGAGTCCACTTAATGTACACATTTTTTTCTTAAGTAACTTGGTTGGAGTCCACTTATTGAATATATCCATTTTAATTTGCTAATATTAAGAATGAACTCACCCGTGCGGAAGCATAAGTCTTCTATTAGTTTTTCTAAACTTTTGATACTCTTTAAAAAAAATCTGGATTTTAGGTCTCTTGTTTTGATTTTTTTTGGGATAATTTTGGTCCCCACTCAGTTTAGTTTAGGTGGCACAATAAATTATGACGTGACAATGCTTATATTGACCAAGGTTGAAAGCCTATTTGCTAGCTCATTTTCCACATCATTAATGTTAATTTTAATTTCTGATTTTTTTTAATAAATCACATTACATTATTTTAATGACTCTAAATGTTTATAAGAAATGTAAAGGGAACCCTAAAATCAAAATCAAAACATTGTGAATGCCTCTAACATATGCATTTTGAAGAGAACCTCAGAATCAAAATCCTCAAATATTTAGAATCCTATTGTTCTTCATTTATTCTATTCTTCCATCACGATCTTCCATGGAGAATCCCGCTTCCACCCAGAAGAGCAACAAAGGAGTGAAAATCTGCCTCAAGTACGTAATCTGTCCCCCACAGTAGTATCACTTGTATGCTTAGTTTAATGTTCATGGTGGACCCCTAATGTTTTAGGGTTTATTTTGTTGTATTTTAATGTGCATGGTGGTCCCATAATGTTTTAGGGTTTATAAAGCTTTGTTTTTAGGGGTTTGTGGTCTTACCCTTTATTCATTTTTAATGTCTTGTTTGTGGTCTAATTCTGACTATAATGTATGAATTAATACATGCCAATCAAGTGTTAAAATATTAGGTTTAAGATTCATCATGGAGGTAAACTGGTTGATACTCCTATCAGATTGTGTGTTGGTGGGTTTGTGTCAGAAATGAGCTGGAAATGGGATGTTGATTATCTGTCCTATATGGAATTGTTGGAACAGATTAAGAAAGAGAAATATGTAGACATTAAGTTTATCTTGTAACTAAACCCCGCGAATGTTCTCAATACAATTTAAATAAATTAGCAAATCATCAATTAGAGCATGGGTGTCACACCTTCTTAAACATAATACCTCAATAGTCTTTCTCCGTAACAGGAGTTGCAAACATAATTATAGTAAAATAATGTATTTAATATCATACTGAACAATCACAAATTTTGCAGCGGATCCTTGAGTCTTAAATTCTTTTATAAAATAAACATAAGTGTCATGAAAAAAATAGTTCCAAAACATCCAAGTAACTCAACATACTTCATAGTTATCATCTCATAAATCCAACTAAAACAAATCTATAAAATATTATTAAATCATAAAGAACATCATAGCATAACAATATTCAAAATCGAACAACCCCAACCCAGGTGCTACATATCAGAGCAAGACTCCATTCATTCTTATGAAATGAATAAGCACACGTCGGAGCAACTTCTAGACTTCCTTATCTAATCTTGATTTACCTGCAAGTTAACCATATTCGAGGTAACATTTCCAAGCAGAAAGGGTGAGTGATCGTACCTGGAGATCAAGATCCGATATGGTTGGCGTCGAGCATTGTCGAAGGACGGTTGATAAGGAGAAGAGGGGGGGTGTACCTGCAAGGCACTCCGATGCTAAAGTAAGATACTGAGCAAAAAGTGTGCAAGTACAAGAATTAAGGTGAGATAATTGAATACCTGGCCCTCTCCTCTGAGAGGGTTTATATATTGTCGTTAGTGGATGGTTATTGGTCCAAACCGTTTGGCGCGGATCGTGGAATCCGCACGAATAGGTAACGGTCAAAACTAGCCGTTGGGGGATTTTGTTCTGGTCGGTACAAACTTGGTCGACGAGGACCGTTCTTCTTGGCACAACGCTCGACGATGAGCGTGTCAGTTTGTCACTTTGTCTGGCCCAACTCTGGAAGTTGGGCTTGCCCGGAACAGGAACCCCCCAAGTCGTTGCTTCTGCGGAGGAGCGATGACTTAGTGATGGTTTCCTGTCTAAGGCTTACCTATTACGTCTGGTGTTTTTCGTGCGTGGACCAGGGAATGATCGTTCGATGACCCACGACAGGCGGGTAGTTGTTCGGTTGCTCGACGAAGGGGGGATATGAAACGAAAAGTTGGCGTGTCTGGGAATTCGCGCCTATTTAATGTTCTGACGGCTAGCCTAGGGGCTAGAGCGTAGGTAATCATTACCTAGGGATATGGGTCACGCGTTTCTGCATGTGTTCCCTTCCCTATAAATAGGAACCCAAGTTATTCTGTAAGCTTTTTCGTTTCGTCTTCCTCTCTGCCATACTGCTCGTAGACCAGCCACCGTTCTCAGCCACCGACCACCGCATTCATCTGTCGACCACCATGTTTCAAGCCAACTTCTTCTATAATGGCCTCTCAAGCTCAAGGTACGACTCTTTTTTGCGTTTTTCTTAGTCATAGGCTTGATATTTTAGCAATGCATGTGGCTTAAGATAGATTTTCCGGTAGTTTAGGCTAGAATAAGTAGATTAGAGACCTTCTGTCATCGTTGCTCGTCGATTACGAACCCTAATTCGTGGTCGGCGATGATCCTGGTCGACCTTGACCTGGAACCTGATAAGCATCTACGATTTGATCGTACCCTCGCTGTCGTCGGGCGCTGGCCATCGCCTTGAGCGATGGTTAACCGAGGGTTATGGCTCGGGATCTTACTCCTTGGTCAATACGCACCCTTTCACTTGTTGAGCGGTGGAAGGGTGAATTTGATATTCTAATCGAATTCACTGACGCCTTTCGTCTGCTTTTCAGGTGAGACTTCGCTTATCGACCCGCTCGAGATTTCCTCGGAGGAGGTGTCCTCGGAAGATTCTGGTTCTTCCGCATCAGTCCCTTCTGACTCCAGAAGCTCGTCGGACGAATCAGATGCGACCACGACGGAGGATGGAGCCCCTGATTCAGGAGAGACGACCGATGCCCCTCGGGGTTTGGAAAAAATAATCGCGCCTGAGGAATGGGTAGTGGAGGACCTGCTTGACAAGGTGTCATCCTTCTCGATACCTCGTGCGGAGCCTTTGCCTATTGTTGGTGATCCGGAGGATTGGGTCGTCACCTGCCCGGGGGATGATGACCGGATATTCTCAGACTTTGGCGGCCAAAAGTTTTCAACGTACGAGTATACAACATCGATTCTAGGGGTAACATTTCCTTTTAGTGATCTGGTTTGTGCCGTGCTCAGGCACTTGGGTGTAGCCCCGTCTCAGTTGCACCCCAACTCTTACGCGTTCCTGAGAGCGTTCGAGGTGACGTGCGCCCATCTGGGTGTTGGGGCCACGCTTCTTCTGTTCTTTCGATTATTCTCGCTGCAGCGCCAGGTAGGACGGGGACCGACCGGAAGGGTTTTATTTCCTTCAAGCAGCGGACCAAGATATTTAAGGCTTACTCGGAATCTATCCGGGCTTTCAAGACAGATTACTTTCTGGTTAAGCCAACGAGCGAGGAAGCCGTAAGAGCGCTGAGTTTCTTGGGGGTAAATACTGATGAAAATGATGAGCCCATACTCGATGACCGAGGGCAGGTGATCCCAAGGAGGCTCTAGCTGTTTCCCTTCTCATGGAATTACTCTCATTACAGACGCTTAGTTAGTGAGTTTGTCCAAGTAAGGGATTCCCTGAACGAGGACGATGCAGCTAGCTTCGAGGAGTTTCAGAAGTTGGTGGCCTCTTTTACTCCGACCCCTCTTCTGGACGGGGAGGGTAAGATAATGCTGGATCAGGACGGGGGAGAGGCTGTGAAGCGTCCTTTAATAGACGTCACAGATCTCCTGGCGTGTAACACCGGGAAAGAAGTGTCCGAGTTCTTTGGTATTTGTTTTCATTTCTGCTTGTTATTGTGTTTCAATAATCTTGGTGTTCGTGACTTATTTGTATTCTTTTCTTTGCAGGCTCCATGTCGAATCCCTTAGACAAAATCCAGGAACGACTGCGCCAGCAACAAAATAAGAGGTCGCGGGTTGTTCAAACCAAGCTGACCGAAACGAGCGGCTCAGGGTCGGCCCCCTAGTCCAAGGGTCTTTGAGTTCATCTACTGGCTCGTTCATGAAGAGGCATAAATCTGCAGCGACCGTGGATTTGACGGTCAATGTTTCCCCCAAACCGAAGCACATGTTGTCGCCTTACTTCGTGAAGCGGAACTTTTTCGAAGGGACAAGCATGGAGGTTGACCGGGCGGACTCTCTGTTCATCGAAGCAATGGATCGCCCTGCCTGACGTCTATCTCTGGCCCAGGATGCGAGCACAGTCATGAAGGTATTGTCCATGGCCTGGCTGACGACCGAAGGAAACCCCGGGCAGGAAAGGGAGGTGATGAAGCTGAAAGAGCTCCCGGCCGCTGCCGAAGGTAAGCTGGTTAAGGCCTCTGAGGAAGTTGTTGCCTCTGCTAGGGAGTTGACTGATCGGGGGAACATTATCGCCAAGCTGGAGGTCGACAAAAGGAGGGCCTTGGACCAGAACAAAAAGCTGAAGGATGCCTTTTGCCCGAAGGAGGATGAGGATGCTGATACCAAGGATTTGGTGACTAGGGCCCAGTTTCTTGCTCGGATTGACCAGGATATGAAAGATCTGAACTCGTCGATTGAGCTCAACTTCCAAAATGCTATAGATCAGATACAAGCCCTTCATCCCAAATTGGCTCTGGATACCGGCCGCATCAGTTATCTTTACAAAGTTGAGAATGGTCAGATAGTGGTCCCTACAGACTTGATCATGGAAGACTCTTAGCCCAGGGTGATTGCTCAGCCTGAACAACCTGAGATGCAGCTGCCCCAGAGAAAAGGTCAACCTGGTGCTCCAGAAGGGGAAGGGAACTAGTCTGGCTTGCATGCCGTAACTTTGTAATTTACAATGCTTTTGATTTGCTCGGGGATGTGGTCCCCTTTGAATGTAATTATGAACAAGTCGGCCCTTCGGGGTCGCAACCTTTTAGTAAAATAGTCCGACCCTGGTGGCCGTTTTTCATTTCATAATGTTTTTATTTACAAGTATTTTTAACTGTACGTCCGTCGGAGGACTTCCTTCCTTTTATATTTCCATAAACGTTAAGTGTTTGATGTCTGTGTGACTGTTATGATGGTCAGATGTAATTGGGCAAATACGGGGTATGTGTTTGTAATCTGTTGGTTTGGGGGACCAATCAGATGTTGGAGGCTGGCTCCTGGTCGGTACCCGGGCCAAGATAATGACTCGGGCTCTGAGGCTTGAACGTCCCATCGCGAGCTGGGGTTCTGCCTAGTCGTGGTACATAGGCAACGTCGGACTCGTTTGAGTATCCGCCCGTGCAACAATCACCTCCTTCCTCTAGAAGAAGATCCCGATAATCATGTTATTTGGGCTGCTGTGCTTGTACCTGGGCACGCAGGTTTAGTCGAACCTATTGCTCCTTGCTTGACAGCCGAGCAAGGTGACTCTGTAATTAACTATAATATTGTTTGAGCTTCTCGACGTTCCACGGCCGAGCAAGTTCTTCCCTGTGAAGATTCTCTAAATAATAGGCCCCGTTTTCGGTCTTTGCCCGGACACGATACGGGCCCTTCCAATTTGGCGTTAGTTTTCCTTCGCGGGAATCTCTATGATTCCTTCTTAGAACAAGACTACCCACCTCGAATGCTCGTCTTATGACTTTAGAGTCATACCGAGCTGTTATTTTCTGTTTAAGAGTGGCCTCTCGGAGAGCAGCTTCTGATCGGATTTCTTCGACCAGGTCAAGCTCGTCTCTTAAAGCTTCGGAGTTGGTGTCTTGGTCCATTGGGGACTCTGTCTGTCTGGATCGGATGTGCATTTCTACAGGAATTACTGCTTCGGTCCCATATGCCAACCGGAACGGGGATTCACCGGTCGTTGAGTGGGGAATGGTTCTATATGCCCAAAGTACGTTGTGTAACTCCTCGACCCAGTGTTTCTTGTGCTCGTCCAATCTCCGTTTCAGACCTCTTAGGATTACCCTATTTGTAGCTTCTGCTTGTCTGTTGGTTTGGGGATGCTCAACCGAAGCGAAATGTTGTTTTGTTCCTATTGAAGCAACAAATTCTTTGAAATGTCTATCGGTGAATTGGGTACCGTTATCTGTTACAATGGCGAACGGTACCCCGAACCGAGCGAGAATGTTCCTTTTAAAGAAGCGCAGTATGTTAAGTTGAGTAATCTTGGCTAAGGGCTCAACTTTTATCCATTTGGTGAAATAATCGACGCCCACAATGAGGTATTTACTTTGGCCGGATCCGACGACGAATGGCCCTAAAATGTCCATCCCCCACCACGCGAATGGCCATGGGGAAGATAGCGATTTTAGCTCGGTAGGAGGTGCTACGTGTACGTCCCCATGTCGCTGGCATTTGTTGCATCTTTTTACGTGCTCTTTTGTGTCGTGCTGGAGTGTTAGCCAATAGTATCCTGCCCGGAGGATCTTTCGGGCTAACGATCGTCCGCCTGAGTGTTATGCGTTAATTCCTTCATGGACTTCTCTTAGTACGTGTGGGATGTTCTCTTCCTCTACGCACCTGAGGAGTGGCGTAGAGAAACCTCGTCGATACATACACCCACCGACTAAAGAGTACGAGCATGACCTTCGACGCACGGTGCTGGCCGTTTTCGGGTCTGTTGGTAACTCACCCTTGGTCAGGTAGTTAAACACTGGGGTCATCCAGCAGTTGGCGTCGCCCACGAGATTAACGTCAAGGTGGGTTGAAGATTGTTCGATGCTTGGTCGGGGGAGCACTTCATGTATGACGGACTTGTTGTTTCCCTTTCTTTTAGTGCTTGCCAACTTGGAAAGGATATCAACTCGGGTATTATTCTCTCGCGGGACGTGTTTGACCTCTATGTTTGTGAATCATTTTAGCTTGTCCTTTACAAGGGCCAGGTATTCGGCCATATTGTCGTTTTTGGCCTGGAAATCTCCTCGGACTTGGTTAGCGACCAGCTGGGAATCCGTGCAAATTGTGATTTCTTCTGCCTCCAGGTCGGTCGCGAGTCGTAGGCCGGCCATGAAGGCTTCATACTCTGCCTGTTTGTTGGATGCGGGGAAGGACAAAGTTAAAGATACTTCGATGATGTTTCCCTCTTCGTTTTCCAGGATAATTCCAGCTCCACTACCCGCCAGGCCAGATGCTCCGTCTACGAAGATGGTCCATTTGGATGGAGATTTCGGCTCCTGCTCGGTGAAAGTGAGTTCTGCTACAAAGTCGGATAGTGCTTGAGCCTTGAGAGCTTGCCTCCCTTCGAATTTGATATCGAACTCGGACAGTTCCAACGACCATTTTAACATTCGCCCGGCCATGTCTGGCCGTCTGAGTAATTGTCTTATGGGTTGGTCTGTTCTCACGATAATTGTGTGGGCTAGGAAATAATGTCGTAGTCTTCTGGCTGCAAAAAGGAGGGCCAGGGCCACCTTTTCTACCCGGAGGTACCGAAGTTCAGGGCTGTGGAACGCCTTGCTTGTAAAGTAAATAAGTTTCTGTCCCTCAGGTAGGTCGCGTACGAGGGCTGCGCTTACGACCTCGTTCTCTACGGCGAGATAGAGGTAAAGCATCTCCACTTCGTTGGGCCTGGAAAAAAATGGGGGTTCAGATAGTGCCCTTTTCAAGTGGGACAAGGCTTGCTCGCACTCCTTCGTCCATTCAAAGGTAGCCTCTTTGCGGAGGAGTTTGTAAAAGGGGAGGGCGTGCTAAGCGGATTTTGCCACAAACCGCGCGAGGGAAGCGAGTACCCCGTTTAACGATTGTATGGATTTTTTAGAATCAGGAGTAGGAAGTTCTATAAATGCCCGACATTTGTCAGGTTGGCTTCAATACCTCGTTCGGTTAAATTGAATCCGAGGAACTTCGCTGCTCGGACCCCAAACGTGCACTTCTCGGGATTGAAACGCATTTTTCATTTCTGGGCTTGATCGAATACTTTTCGTAAGTGGGACGCGTGGTCCGTCTCTTGCTGAGATTTGATGATCATGTCGTCCATGTATAATTCAAGCATGTCCCCGATTTCTGTTCGAAATACCTTGTTCATCATGCGCTGATATGTCGCGCCTGCGTTTTTTAAACCAAAGGGCATAGCGTTATAATAATAGTTGTCCGATTCGGTCATGAATGTCGTGTATTTTTTGTCGGACACGACCATGGGGATTTGATTGTACCTTGAGTAGGCGTCCATAAATGACAACAGTTTGAAATCGGACGAATTGTCGACCGATTTGTCAATGTTGGGCAAAGGATATGCGTCTTTCGGGCATGCCCGGTTAAGATCGGTATAGTCAACACACATTCTCCATTTTCCATTAGACTTTTTAACAAGTACAACATTTGAGAGCCAAGTTGTATACCTGGCCTCAGTTACAAAATTTGCCTCTTGGAGGTCTTTAACAGCAGATTCGGCCGCTTTGGTTTTCTCGGTCGACTGCTTCCTCCTACGCTTGACGACCGCTTTGTGCGTTGGGTCGATGGAGAGGTGATGACAGGCCGCCTCGGGGTCGAGCCCTGGCATTTCTGCGGCGCTCCAAGCAAACAGATCGGCGTTTCCTTTGAGGCATGCTTCCAATTGCCGTTTCGCTAAGTCGGGCAGATGGGCTCTGATCTTGACGCACCGAGTCGGATCATCCCCCAAAGGAATTAGCTCGAACTCTCCGTCAGGAATTGGCGGGGAAAGTGAATCGGTCAGCCTCTGAACGCCCTCATCTTCATCTGAGAACTTGCAGTCCAGATCGATTGAGTCGACCTGAGGAAAAGCCTTGGATGTTTGCGGAGTATCTGGAGAAGTTATGGCTGATGGGTTTGGTTGGTAAGATATCGAGCTGAGACCCCTAGATGCTGCTTCAAAGCATCGGCGAGCAGCTTCGACGTCACCGTGTAGTGTAGCGACTTTGCCCGAAGTAGTATAATACTTCATTTTTAGGTGAACGGTGGATGGAACAACGATCAGCTCGGCCAATGTTGGTCGTCCCAAAATGCATTGGTACAACGAATGACAGTCTACGACCAGGAATTGGACGCGAACAGTTCTGGCGGTTTCGGACGCCCTGAAGGTGACAAAGAGATCAACGTAACCCCATGGTCGGGAGACTGCTCTGTTGAAGCCCTGTAAGTCTGATCCGACGTATGAAGTCAGGTGTGTTTCATTCAAATGGAGTGTTGAAAACAATTGGGAGTACATGATGTCGAATGAGCTACCCTGGTCCACCAGGATTCTTCTGACATCAAAATTTGCCATCCGTGCACGGATGAGTAATGGGATGCTGGCATTAGGTGCTCCTCCCAAGAGTTCCTCTCGGTAAAAGGCAAGGGGTACTGAGCCCTCTCTTGGGGGGTCCAGGGTTGCGCTCTGAGCAGGGCCTTTAGCGATCAATTGGTCAAATTTCCTCTTTACGGATCCGACCGTGATTTTGTTAAATCCCCCCCCCCCCCGAGATGACCATTGCAGAGGGAAAGGTCTCCCACAGGATGTGGGAGGAAAAATATCCTGGGCTCCCCGTGTGGTCGGACAGGAAGAAGTCTTCTGAGCGGTAGATGCTCAGAGCAACCTGCATGTTCGCATCTGATGGTATGGGTACAACTTATTCGATCTTCTGAGCCTCCTGCACCTCTTGGCGAGGGGTGTCTCTTGACTTAGTAAACTGCTTGAGGTGCCCGTCTTTAATAAGTATCTCGATTGCATCTTTGAGATGGATGCAGTCTTTAGTATTATGGTCGTGACTCTTGTGGAATCTACAATACTTCGTCTTGTCCGTGCCCAGTTTACTAGGCAGCTGCTTCGGAAAGCGTACTCCTGCTTGTCTGAATTCCGAGTTAGCACACTCGGACATGATCTTTTCTCTAGAGACCAGGAGGGGGGTATATTCATGAAACCGACCGACGGGTCCTCTGTGCTCCCGCGGTTCATGGGGGGCAGTCATCCTTTCTTTTGTCTCCTCCCCGACGAGATGTCGAGGGTTCATCGACCCGATGGGGCTTTGCGTCCTCACGACGTCGGGCGTCTCGGACGGAGCTAGCAGCCTGCTTTTCCTCGTATTGGATGTAAGCTTGGGCTTTTAACAAGAAAGCGTCAAGGGTGGCCGGGGTCTCGATGCCAACCGCACGGTGAAAATCGGTTGACGGGCACAGACCTCGCTCCAGCAAGTACTTCTTCATGTTGTTCGTTGTGGATACCTGGACCGCTTCTTTGTTGAACCTCTCGATATAGGTTCGCAGAGGCTCGTCTTTCCCCTGGATGATTTCTTCGAGCGATGCTTCTGTCTTCGGGTGGCGTCTAGAAGCGGTGAAGTGCCTGGAAAACGTGCGTCCGAGCTATTTCCAGGAAGTGATAGATTCGGCCTCGAGGCTTTTGTACCACGTCATCGCACCTTTCCTCAGAGTTGTAGGAAAGAGGCGACATTTGATTGCCCCTTGCACCCCTCGGTAGTCGAGCAAAGCATCAATATTCTCGATATGCTCGTCAGGATCGGTGGTCCCATCATATGAGCCTAAGGGTGGAGGTTTTTCTAAACCCCGTGGGAGTTTAGCTGCCATGATTTCCGACGAGAGGGGGCCTCTGGTGTCTTCATCATCGCTGTAATTGAATGACGGGGACCTGGGCACGTGCCTCTTGGTTCGCCGGGGTGATGCGGATCTCAATTTGCTCTTTCTTGATTTTCTTGGAGGGGAAGATCGAGGAGGAGATGGGCGAGACCGTTTGTCACTAGTGGATTCATCATTGCGCCCTTTCCTTTTCCTCTTAGGATGGGAGGGACTACGTCTTCTTTGATGTCTCGCGGGAAACCGGGGCGGTCGACGGTTATTATCCTCGAGACGGACAATCTTTTCACTGTGGGCGAGGAGTAACAAATTTGTCTGCTTCAGAATCTCAGCCAGCGCTGCAAAGTCAGATCCTGAAGGTGTTGGAGGAAGGGGGACCTCTGGGAGACTTTCTAGAGGTTGGTCGCGATCGGGGGAAGGTGAGGTTGTCTTCCCATCTGGGAGATCCTGCACGGTTTCTTCGTGCGAAGGATTATTAGCATTGCTCTCACGTTTCATGAGGAGCATACCGCCGTTCAACCGAATATCTGGATTATTGTCTCGAGCAGCCATGGATCTTGGTAAAAGACTTTGGTTCTTGAAGATCTTGAGGGAGAAGAACAGGGAAATCAATGATTCCCATAGACGGCGCCACCTAATCGTACCTGGAGATCAGGATCCGATATGACTGGCATCGAGCGTTATTGAAGGACGGTTGATAAGAAGAAGAGGGGGGTGTACCTGCAAGGCACTCCGATGCTAAAGTAAGATACTGAGCAAAGAGCGTGCAAGTACAAGAATTAAGGTGAGAGAATTGAATATCCGGCCCTCTCCTCTGAGAGGGTTTATATACTGTCGTTAGTGGATGGTTATTGGTCCAAACCGTTTGGCGCAGATCGTGGAATATGCACGAATAGGTAACGGTCAAAACTAGCCGTTGTGGGATTTCGTTCTGGTCGGTACAACCTTGGTCGACGAGGACCGTTCTTCTTGGCACGGCGCTCGACGATGAGCGTGTCAGTTTGTCACTTTTTCTGGCCCAACTCTAGAAGTTGGATTTGCCCGGAACATTGAGTAATCATAATTATTAAAAAATATACAAGGAATAGACATTGTATAGGACACAATTAAACAATGACAAGATATCATCATATACTTCAATATAGATAACAACAACTACAAAAACTTCATGTCAAAACGCCATACTTCTCAAAACATCACAAATACCTCACTTAACACAACATCATGCAATGCCACAAATAATGAAATGCAACTTTATTAGACTCAATGCATGCGGTTCCAAAACTTCACTGATGACTTAGTCATCGTTACATCAATATTTAAACTTAATCTGCACGATGGAATTAAGGACATCATTGGACCTAAACGTCCTATAATTAGTCACTGGATTTTCATCCTGCAAAACATCACTGAACATTTCGTCCTCACATATGCTATAAATGCATGATTCATACAACAGATAAAATGCGACCAAGGCTAGTAAAAACGCATCATCATTCATCGAAATCATCATATTCACTTCATATAACATCACACACATACATCTTAATTAACACATCATCATTCATCATATTCATCAAGTTTTATTCACATACTGTGACACACATATATCACATTCACCCAACATCAATTAGCATGGCAGACATCAAACAATTCACTTTGGCATATGTTCAATGCATTCAAAACAGTATGCACACACACACACACACACATCACCCATTCTTACTGACACGATTGCCGTAACTCACTAACTATTCACCTAAGATATAATTTATCATGTTTGCTTCTAAGTACTTCTTGTTTCATGCTAAATTGAATTACAAAGATGAAGTTATGCGTAAAACTACAAAATAGACTTAACATGGGTGGCACTCGCCACCCTTACAACATCCTAGCGCCACCCAAATTTCATGCACATGGTGCAAGCCATGCCTTTTGGGGGCACCATCCACCTTAAATCCTCCTCAGGTGGCGCAAGCCACCATAACACCTCCCCAGGTGGCGTAAGCCACCTCTAATTGTATGATACATGGTGCAAGCCATGTTGTAGTGGCTCTGGCCATCCTAAATCCTCCTAAGTGGCGCAAGACACAAGGGTGTGTGGCAACCTCCACACCCCTAATTGCACTTTAATTGTGTAAGGGTGGCGCTCGCCACCCTCCATCAACTCAAAAGTCGCAAATCTTTGTATTATTGTGTGTTCTTAAATTTATAAGATGGTTTGAAGTAAAGATAAAATGAAAAGAATCAAATTTAATGGGATAGATAAGAATGAAAAGATATTTTGTGACTTTTATATTAAGTTTATAATGAAATTTTTATATAAATGTTTTGATATCCTCTATTATATGGACGATTTTTGAAAAATCATATAAAAAAGTTTGGTTTCCCTTCCATTCCATGTCTCATAAAAATTCTCCTATTTTCATCCATCATTCAACCTAATCATAAAAAAATAATGTGGCACTACCTTATTATTATTATTATTATTTTAAATTTAACCCATAACTTTTGATGTAAAAAAACAACCTCTTCAACCAGATTACGTTGCATTAATGGTATTACTACGTTGCATTAATGGTATTTCTACTTTATCAAACTTATTATGAAACTAAACTAATTTTACAAAATATCAAAATTGGCAAAAATTACATCGAAGGGAAGCGATTCAAACACATAACCTCTAACTTAAGAGCATCCCCTTTACCATTGTGCTAATGCACTTTTGTGTGATAAATTCTCTTATTATATTTATATTAAGAAGTACCGGAGTTAATTAAATTGAATTAATTACATAAATTTTAAAAATAAAAAATTAAATATTCATCCACTTTACTTCACACACACTTTAAGTATTCTTAGAAGTTACACAATTTTTGATCTCTAATTTCACTTTACACATCTTGAACTAACTTGGACGTTGAAGTGTTGACCATACAGATCCAACTCACGCCACCATAAAGGAGATCAGAGCCACCGCTAAAAACCATTATTATTAAACTCTCATCATTTTTGGTTCATTCGTGAAGCTGAAACATCCAATTCTGGTTCATGAACAGAACAATGACGTCGTCTATGGGAATTGACATATAATTCCTGTTAATTTTCACATTCAGTTCTATCTTGATCTAAAAATTGGATCTATAATCAAGAAAGAAAGAGCAGAGATGATAATTCTAGTGGTTATGAATGGAATCCTGAACACGTTCTCTAAACTAGCCATTTGTCTGGTGTTACCGATTGATGAATTCCACGGTACCACGTCGTTTAACACCTCTCCTTCACCGGATCGCTTCATGCTCGTAATTGACGATGGCACACATAAAAGAATATATTGGTCAGAGTTAGGATTCCTAGATCACAATAAGATCAATGGAGTTCCAAGCAATGATTTACCTCTAATTCTTGCGATCACCGTCGTTGATCACGATCTAACTAGATTCCTCGTGTAACATCCTTTATTCAGATGCGACAGATTTGATAGGAATCCAACATACAAATCTGAATATGTATGGTGGATAAAATCTACTATTGTTCAGCGATTTAATCACTCGTCCTCAGGGAATCGTGGATCTGGTGTTGACTATAGAAGAGGGAGATAACAAGACAAAGATGGTCCGCAATTTCGTGATAGTGTCATGAAATAGTTCCTTCCGAGGTATCCTAGGGAAATCCTTCCTAGAAAGACTAGATGAAATAATACCCCCAGTCCATTTAAAAGTGACATATCACAATGTGGAAGGAAGACCAATCATGGTAACTTCTGATGTAAATGAAGCTAAACGAATCAAAGAAGTTATTCAAATAGGGCTCTTAGTGTCGGCCACAACTTCAGAAGTGGAACAAGGGGAAAAAGGATAAATCCCGAGGAATTCTACCTGGATGTTTGATATACAAGGTTTGGTTGGCGCCGAATGGCAATTTTGAGACTGTTCAACTCTGGGAAGACCCCGCCAGGTCAATTAAAATAGACGTCAACCTTTCCTTAGAAGTAAAAGTCGCACTGATTGAATGCCTCCAAGGTAACACCGACCATTTTGTGATAACCCTTCATGAGATTCCTAACATTGATCATGGCATAGCGTGCCACCACCTAAACTTGGACACAAAGGCTCGTTATGTTTCTCAGCGTCGGAGGAGACAATCTTCTGAAAAAGCTAAGGTAATTGCTAGTACGGTCTAATTCTTATTAAACGCCCGATTTGATTTTGAGGCCAAGTATACTTAGTGATTGTTTAACATCCTGTTAGTGAAAAGGCCTCAGGGAAATGGAGGATATGTGTCAACTATACTGATCTTAATAGGTCGTACTGAAAGATTCATATCCAATCTTAAGAATTAATTAGTTGGTAGAAAACTCCTCGGGGTACCGACTACTTTCATTCATGTACGTTTATTCGGGGTACAATCAGATACATATGTACGAACTTGGCCAAATAAAAGTTGCCTTTTATGATGGAGCGAGCGAAGAATCAATATAATGACATGCCTTTTGGATTGAAAAATGTTGGTGCGGCCTACCAAATGATGATGAATAAGATATTCCAAGAAGAGATAGTGGAAAATGTCTCTAGTTGATACAACATCCATTATTTTTGGGTTGTAAGAGATTAACGTTATAATAGTGTCGAGACATGCCACAAGGGAAAACGTCTCTTCATAGTCAATATCAGGTTGTTGTGCATAGCCCTTTGTGACAAGTCATACTTTGTTCTTTTGGACTGAACCGTCTGGATTATGTTTCACCTTGTAGACCTATTTCACACTAATAAAAAAATTTCATTTCCTTCCTCCAAGCATCTTCTTTAAATGCTTCTTTAAAATTTTCAGGTTCAATTGCATAATATTTGCATCTAACATAAACATCATCCAAACTCTTAAGTCTTATTGGAGTTAAGCTTGGAGATGATGAGCTAGAGTTTGGTGAAGATAATGTGCTAGATGGATGATTTGGTATAGATGAAACATTTTCCTGACTTCTCGAAGAAGTTGGATTTTACTCTAAAATAACTATGGAATTATTTAATCCTCAACACTCTCCCTTTTCCAATTTCAAAAATAATTTTCATCAAATACAACATCTTGGATGACAATCCCTTTCTTTGTCTTCAAATTGGAAAGTCTATAACCTTTTGACATAGAGATATAACCGATAAAGATGCATTTGTCACTTGATTTTACAAGTTTTGTCTTTATTTACTTTAGGAACTTGAGCATAGCAAACACACCTAAAAACTTTAAGGTGAGTTTACCAAAGGCTTTCTTCCACTCCATGTTTAAAATGGTGTCATGTTCCATACATTTCTTGTTGGGCATCTATTCAACAGGTACACAACTGTATTAATAACTTTATGTTTCTTTTCAATTATTGGCAATCCGAACACCATATTCTTTTTAGAAAGAAAAATGAGATTGTTGTAGTTTAAGTGTCCAAGTATCTTGTTCCATAGACAATATAACAGCAGCAGTGCAAGAAGAAAGAGAAGCAGTGCAAGAAGAAGTTCAATACACAAGCAAGAATAGTGCATAGTTGCTTATTATGGAGTGTAGCACATTCAATAACTAATTCTGTTTTCTGTTATGAAGTTAGTTAGTTTGTTAGGATTAGTTGCACTCTATATAAGATCATTGTAACCTCTTTTTCACATTATCAATACAATCAAATTCTTCTTCATTTTCTTCTGCATCTTTTCTTTCATTCCTCCATTAATGGAGTATGCAGCTTGCTTAGATGGTATCAGAGCAGGTTGATCCTGCTCTGTCTCCGCTGTGCCATCATCATGATCAAAGCTTTAATGGTGATCAGTATCAGTAGTTGTTTTTGTTCGAATTCTGCTTGAAATTGCGAAATCTTTCATTGTTTTCTAGCCTGTTTTCGAAAGTTTTTTTCTCCTTGTTCGATTGAATCAAATCTTCATGATGACAAGGAACAACAACAACAACAACACTACGACAAATACTCCAGGTCAGGATCAATTGGATCCTTACTACGTTCATCCATCTGAAAATTCATCCACGGTATGCGTCACACCTCCATTGTCAGGTGAGAACTACCATGCCTGGTCCATGAAGATGAGAAGAGCATTGACAATGAAAAATAAGTTTCAATTTGTAGATGGAACTATCGAAGAACCTGAGAAGAATAGTCTTAACTACTTTGCGTGGCAAAGATGCAATAATCTTGTTCATACATGGATCATCAACTCGATTGCACCCTCAATTGCACAAAGTGTGGTGTTTATTGATAGTGCATATGAAATGTGGAATGATCTCTGATGGGCTAAAGACGTGTCTAATTATGTGTCTAGCGGTATCTTAACTGCAAGTGCACAGCCTATCGAAGTAATATTTAAGATTATCGATCCACAGGGACTCTATGGTTACTTAGTGCTAGATGAACTTCTAGTTTAGCTAAGGTGGAGGGTTGTCACGATTTTTTGTTGTTTTTAAAGATTAAAGGCTGAATTAAATTTAAGTTTTAATAAAATAATACTAAGGCGGTCGGTATGTAATTATACTAACTTAGGCGGGTAAATCTAACCTAGGCTTATAAAGGTGTTCACTTAAACTATTCTGTAGAGGTTACCAGTTTAAATACCCTCAACTCACACTCTCGTGGTCTTATCTCAGATCTTACCCCTAAAGCCCTATGCCTGCTCTCGCTAGCCCATAAGTGTTTAGAGATAATTTTTGGAAACTTAGTAATTCTAATTTATTTTAAAGCGCTCTCGCTGTGTTTAATTTAAATGCCTAACTTTAGCTATCTGGTTAAAATCTCACACTCTCGTGGTCTTGACCTAACCTAATACTCTTTCCTTACTCTCGTAACAAAAAGGTCGATTTTAAATAAAAAGTATTAGCCAGAATGTTAAGTTATTAAATATTTTAAGCTTATGGTTAATTTTTACCGATTAAGTTTGTTTTAACTACATACCGCCCTAAGGTAATTAGCTACTCATTTTTGTTGAACCAGACAGAGGCAGAGAAACAATAAACAAAATATTTATGGCAGAAAAATAAATAAATAACATAGATATTAAATTGCAAATAATAAAAACCTGGTTAACAATAAAATGGCAGACTCCTTCTTCCACAGACCGGAAAGCTCGGAGTAATTGGCGGAAATCGAAAATAAAGCAAAAATCTGAAGGTTTAGAAACAAGTAATTTTTATAACAATTTCCTGATGTTGGAAATTGTTATAGGTTGGGTTTGGATACAATAAGAATGAAATACTGAAAATAATGCTGAAATAAAAACAAGGTCGTAAAATAAATCGGCAGAGCTTCCGCAGGAAATTGATAGAAAAAATGCTCTGTCCATTGTTCAACTGAATTATGCTATTTATAGAACAATTAATGGGCTTGAAATTTGGACTTGTTGCATTGGGCCTTGTTGAAGCAGCTGAGAAAATATAGGAACGTGGCTAAAAAATAGGCAGAACTTCTTCACGTAATGTTTTGACGTGGTCTCAGTCAAATAACCTACATTTTCACTTGTCACGGTCGTGACAAGGTCTTCACGCTCGTGTCCCTTGCATTTTAAGTGTCACGGTCGTGACAATGTCATCACGGTCGTGATTGCTTCTTTTGGGGTGTCACGATCGTGACACCTTGGTGACGACCGTGAGTGCAACAAATTTAGCAGGTTTTTGCAGGTTTCTTCATTTCTTCATCTTTTATGGTTGTTTTTGTTCCTTTTGCTCTTAATTCATGATTTAGCTCCATATATGATGTACCTGCAAAATAGTAAGAAAAACTCGAGGAATCGGGTGTTAAAACGATGATTATGCGATAAAACGGTAATGAAACTTAGCAATATAATCGATACATTTTCTCGTTATCAAACTTCCCCAAACTTAAACCTTTGCTTGTCCTCAAGCAAATAGTCGGTTGAAAATCGTCGGACAAGTTTTTATTGACGCATACATATAACAAACCGTACGAGGGATCGTTTTGTCGGATAAACCGGTACTTTGATAGAACACTAACGATACACTAATGACACAAGCAACAAGCTATGTCGTCGACTTCCTGTTAATCGAAACAATCAGAAATTTCTTTACGATTTCACCTAAAGTTTTTCGATCTTATTTCGCCCGGTTTCATTCTAGCGCAATCACATTAAGCCCTTTGCCTTACCACGCACGTAGTGGAGTAGGCGGTTAGCGACTTTGATCCTTTTTAAGCACGGGGTCTGGTACACGAGTGCGGTAACCCTACATATATTATCCGATTTGGAGGTTGTGGGGGATCGAGCCGTAGCACGCCCTACCAAGTTCAGAACCAGTACCTCTGAACCAACCCGCAATGGACTCCTTCTCATATTTCCCGTTTCTTATATGCGACCGTGTACTTTGGTGCAATTTCTTTTTATTTGCATCGAGATATGAAGGATCATTATTGATTAGGCATCAAACGCTTATATTCATCGGCTCCCCACGTGGTTTGTGTTCAGACGGTGCTGACTGCTAGTATAAACTACTAGGGGTTACTTTTGAACTGAAACTTAAAGTGTACTCGTAATGATAATCAGAATTGAATCGCTTAAGTGGGAAGTCAAAGGTGTCAACATTGTATTGGTCTTGTTGAATCGTTCTCAGCTTCCTAATTACGATTCCGTAGGTAAGTCGGGTAATGCGAATAATTAAAGATTTTTTCTGGTATGGCTAAATAAACGGGGAAAGTTCGAAGCTAAAGAAAATATCACAAAGATTTGCTCGTTTCATTAACTTGCGAAAAGAAATACAATGGAATGGAAAAATGCGAAAAGGAAAAATGCGGAAATGAAAGGTACCTCTCCCACACTATATCAGACATTGTCCTCAATGTTGTGATATAATCGTGGTAAAAGTACAGTTGGCTACAAAAACGAAAAACAAACATAAGCAAAACTAAAACTAAGGCTGCTGAGGACCGCGGGGTCGGCTTCTGGTGCGGGAGCGTCTGGTAGGAGTCGCTTCAGGATCAGAACCGGTACCGGTAACAGCAGTGATGTCAATGCGTAAGGCCTCTAGCTCGCTGAAAATTTCTCCAAACTTTGCATTAGTAGCGTCCTGGTTTGCTGCAATAGTGCGGAGTAAGTCATCATACTGCTCCTTCTGCCTTCGCTCCAGTGCGGCGTTCATCTGGTTCTGCTGATGAATCGCGCGGAGGACGTCCTCAAGAGTGAATTCTTGTGCAGGAGGCTGTCGGGTAGATGTCTCTGGAATGTCCTGGACAGGCTCAGCTGCATCCATCGCGTCCTGCATCTCATCCGCTGGAGGATCGGCCTGATCATCATGAATGGGGGCATGGCCGGCAGCATCTGGTAAAACAAAGAGCCAGTTGGCTCGGCTGGATGGGTCGATGCGGTCGCGGGACGACAGAATGATATGGTGGAAAATGGTGCCATGGATAACAGGGCTATACCTGCCATCCTCTCGCTGCGCAATCAGGTGAGCGGACCTGCAATAACTCTTGGTGAGGAATTCTGCGGCTATGCCAGGCAAATTGTCGAGCAAGTCACTGAGCCCTAACTGAAAGGCGAGGGCGGAGACAATGCCGCCTATGAAAAATGGGGTGGAGCCTCTTTGCGCAATAGCCTGGATGTGAGAAAGCATGAACGGGGCAGCGTTGATCGACTCATCATTTAGAGCGCAGTGCAAGAACAGAAGCTCCTTGGAGTTGAGCTTATGGTTACTCTCTCGAGCAAATATGGTGTTGCAAATGACTCGGTGGAAATATCGGATTGCCGGGTTGTGGATGTGTGTAGCATTGAGGCTTTGGAAGGCTGAGGCACGGGTATTGGTTATGTCATGCCATAAAGTGAAAGCGGTTTCACTAAAATTATCCGGCACGCGGAGGTGAGCTTCAGTCCCGTGAGCGAAGCCTAGCAACTCGGCTATCCTTGTTTGCGAAAGTTCAAACTCCCGGCCAAATAATCTGAATTTAGCAACGCCGGTAAGCTGACTCTGAGAACCGGTACCGGTGATGTAACATAACGAGCTTAGGAACTCCAGTGTCAGCAACTCGAATGTAGGCTGAGGCTGACTGCATAGAACCCACAGATTAACCTTCTTAAGCAGGTTCTTGACACTGTTGAGCATTCCGAGCTCTCTCAAACATTCAGTGTCGATATAACGCGTAGGTTGCAGACCGCGGTTCTGGAATCGGATAAATCTTTCTCTCTGGGTTTCTCCAGCATCACCCTCTCTGAATTGAATAGCATCCATTGCATGCAAGAACTATAGTGAGAGATGAGGATTTTGGATTTTTGTGAAAAAGTGATAAAATGAGAGAAATAATGGTTCGGATAAATATTGGAAGGTGAGAATGTGATAGGTGTGGTGATAATGGGGGGTTAATGAGTTTTAATTTGGTAATGGGAGGTTACGGAAGTTGTGGAGAAAATGGGTGGTTTTTGGAAGTTATGGAGGAAGAAGAAGAAGAGCTTTCGAAAAGAAACAGTTCTGTTTCTCACGAATCCTATATTTAGGGTTGTCACGGTCGTGACAGGGAGGTGACAGTCGTGACACGCTAAAATAGAACGTCACGATCGTTAGGGGGGCGTGACGACCGTGAGAGTTTGTTTCGTTGAATAATTTCCAGAAAACACTATCTCTTACGCTTCACATACTTTATGATAAATTATTTTCTTCACTTCTCACTCAATATTACATTTAAACACCATATAATAAATTATTTCAATATAGCACTTGTATATTTGCACTGCACGAGAGATTTTTGTAGAATATGAATAAATTCAAGCATAACAGTACATAGAATGAAAATATATAAATTGATTAAAATGGAAAATTTTTGGTAACTAGAAGTGCATTGCATATGGTAATTGAAATGAAATTACATAAATGAAAATACGGTACGAAATTGTTTGCGAAAAGTAAATCTAACTAGAAACGAAAACAATGAGAAAAATAAACTAGATCACTTATAGCATTTTCAAAAGCGTTTCTTCAAATCTTCGATTGCGGAGTTCAAGTGATAGAATTGTTCACAGGTTATGTCAGTCAAACCTATAATGTCCAATCGCATGCTCTTAATTTCATCCTTGAATGAATTTATATCAGTTTGGTAAGCTTCAAGAGTGTTCATGATATTTTGTAAGTTGTTAGCATAATCTCCTTGATTCACTTCAGGGGTTTCAATAACTTCGTCAGTGTGGTCAATGTCATGGTAACCAGGAGGTGTCTCAGGGTCAGTTTTGACATCGGTCATTATATCATCTTTTATCTTGTAAGATTGAGGTGTTTCAGGAGTAAATGGATAATCAGGTGGGGTTAACTCATAAAGCCAGTTATCCTTATTGTGAACACTTACTCTAGCATGGTTTGGCAGTGTGAACAGGGTTACTACCTCATTCCGGATTAGGTACTCGAAAGGTGGATGTCCTAAATTCCTTATGATATGGCGATTAAAGAAAAAATTAAGATTCATAGGACGGATGTTACCTAAACGGTTGCACCTGTGCAATTGATATCTAAGTCCTAAGGCATCAGCAATCATGGTTACAAGACCTCCTACTAATATAGGTAATTCAGGTTCTTCTTGGATTCGGGTGAAGGTTTGCATCATGAAAGGTACACCATTAACAGGCTGTCCATTGGTGAAACATGACATAATGAATATCTCATCTTTAGAGACTCCGGTAATATTTTCTTCTTTTCCAAAGAAGGTGTGGGCAAGGATCTTATGGAAATAACGGAGAGCTGGGTTATGGATTTCATCATTGTTCATGCTATTTGGTTCAAGGTGGTAGTTTCCGGTTAAAGTTCCCCAAAAGAAATCTAGCTCAATGTCCATCAATTCTACCTGTGTGGTAGTAAAAGCAAAGGGTCCACTAGGGAATCCTAATAAGTCAGCTAGTTCTTTATGGTTAAAGTCATATTCTATTCCAAATAGGCGGAAACTGATAAATCCTTTCCTAAATCCAAAACCGCGCTCAGGTAGGTAAACTAAGGAGCTAAGGAACTCAAGGGTGAGCTCGCGGTAAGTCACAAACTTATGTTGAATCCGTGCATTCTCCCATCCAAGTCGGTTAAACAAGTACAGGATGTTATCATGTATACCTAGGGTTTCCATAGTCAGATCATCCGGATACAGGGTTAAATCCATTTGCCTTTGTGATAACTCTTCAAATTTCATTCTTTGGTTCCTACCTCTAAATTTGGTTTCCATATGGTTAATCGGTCGGTTAGCCATGGTCAGTGCAAATATGGAGGAAACAAATCAGGGGGAGAAGGAAAATGGGAAAGACTTTTAGAAAATCTGTAAAAAGTGATTTAAAATTAAAATATAAAAAAATAAGGAAATGAAATGCATAATTTAAAGGCAATAATAGTAATAATGAAATAAAACTATTTAATAACAAAATAAATAAATAAAGCGATAAATGACAGAAATAATAGAATGATAAAATGAATTAAATGATTAAATGAGTAAATGGGTTGCCTCCCACTAAGCGCTATTTTTATCGTCAAAAGCCTGACGTAATGCTTAGGTGTAGATTAATCAGGGGAATTAGTGGACAACTCTAAAAGCCTTAGACTATTTGCATAATCTCTATTTTCAACTTTATGATAATGTTTTAAACGTTGTCCGTTTACTATGAATGGTTCACTATTCCTACCCTTAATTTCTATTGCTCCACTCGGGAACACTTTATTTATTTCAAAGGGTCCTGACCATCTAGATTTTAATTTTCCAGGAAAGAGCCTAAGTCTTGAGTTAAAGAGGAGTACAACGTCTCCCACACTAAATTCTTTCCTAGATAGGCGTTTATCATGCCATCGCTTAGTTCTTTCTTTATATATCTTAGCATTCTCATAAGCATCTAGCTTTAATTCTTCTAATTCGTTAATGTCTAGGATTCGCTTTTCTCCTGCAGCATTATAGTTTATATTGAGAGTTCTAATCGCCCAATAAGCTTTGTGTTCTAGTTCTACCGGGAGGTGACAAGATTTTCCATAAACTAATTTGAAAGGTGTAGTACCTATGGGTGTCTTGTAAGCGGTCCTATAAGCCCATAAAGCTTCATTAAGTTTAGATGACCAATCTTTCCGAGATATGGCGACAGTCTTTTCTAAGATTTGTTTGATTTCTCTGTTTGAGACTTCGACTTGTCCACTTGTTTGTGGGTGATATGGTGTTGCCACACGGTGTCTTACTCCATACTTAGATAGTAATTTTTCAAAGATTTTTGAAATGAAGTGCGAGCCACCGTCACTTATGACGAGTCTAGGCACACCAAATCTGGGAAAGATTATATTTTTGAAAAGCTTTATTACTACTCGTGTATCGTTTGTAGGAGAAGCTATAACTTCAATCCATTTCGAAACATAATCAACAGCTACGAGTATGTAATTGTTACCGAAAGATGATGGGAATGGTCCCATGAAATCTATTCCCCAGACGTCAAAGATTTCTACTTCTAATATTCCTTTTTGAGGCATTTCATCTCTTCTTGAAATATTGCCGGTGCGTTGACACCGATCGCAATTTATAACAGCGATGTGGACATCTTTCCATAGATTAGGCCAGAATAAGCCGGCTTGCAAGATTTTTGCACAGGTCTTGGAAGTGCTTGCATGTCCACCATAAGGAAATGAATGGCATTGAGCAATGACATCTTCTATTTCTTCTTCGGGAATACATCGACGAAAGATTCCATCGGGTCCTCTTTTGAACAATAATGGTTCATCCCAATAGTAATGTTTTAGATTGTGAAAGAATTTCTTTTTCTGCTGATAGGTTAAATCAGGTGGAAGAGCTCCTGCAGCTAGGTAGTTGACAATGTCAGCGTACCATGGCATTCCTACAGTTGTTTGGATTGTTCCCACGGGTTCTGGTTCATTTAAGTCTAACTGAACTAGGTCGCTTCCTATTTGTGCTATCAGTTGTTCATACGGAAAATCATCGTTAATCGGCACTTGTTCGGGTTTAATACCTTCTAATCTGGATAAATGGTCCGCTACGACGTTTTCAGTACCTTTCTTATCTTTTATTTCGAGATCAAACTCTTGTAAGAGTAAAATCCATCTCAAGAGTCTTGGTTTAGCATCTTTCTTAGTTAATAGATATCGGATAGCAGCATGGTCTGTGTAAACGATTATTTTCGCTCCTACTAGGTAAGAACGAAATTTGTCAAGCGCAAAGACAACTGCTAACAATTCTTTTTCAGTAGTGGCGTAGTTCATCTGAGCAGAATCTAAGGTTCTACTGGCATAGTAAATCGCATGAAGTTTCTTTTCCTTCCTCTGGCCTAGAACTGCGCCTACAACATAGTCACTCGCATCGCACATGATTTCGAAAGGTAATCTCCAGTCAGGGGGTTGCATGATTGGTGTGGTGATGAGGGCTGTTTTTAGAGTTTCGAATGCTGTAAGACAATCTTCATTGAATATGAACTCAACGTCTTTCATTAATAAACCAGTAAGAGGTTTAGTGATTTTCGAGAAATCTTTGATGAATCGTCGGTAGAAACCGGCGTGTCCTAAAAAGCTTCGTATTTCTCGAATGGTTTTAGGGGGTTGAAGATCTTTTATGACTTCTATCTTAGCTTTATCTACTTCAATTCCCTTGTCGGATATAACGTGACCTAATACGATTCCTTCTCTGACCATAAAATGACATTTTTCCCAGTTAAGCACGAGGTTTACTTTTACACATCTTTCTAACACCATTTCTAAGTTTGATAGGCATCCTTCAAAACTTTGCCCGCATACAGAGAAGTCATCCATGAACACTTCCATGATGTTGTCTATAAAATCTGCGAAGATTGACATCATACATCTTTGAAAGGTTGCAGGAGCGTTGCATAATCCAAAGGGCATTCGTCTATAAGCGAACGTTCCATATGGGCATGTGAATGTAGTCTTCTCTTGATCATCTGGATGGATAGGGATTTGGAAAAATCCTGAGTAACCATCAAGATAACAGAAGTAAGAATGCTTTGCTAATCGTTCTAACATTTGATCTATAAAAGGTAGTGGGAAATGATCTTTTCGAGTGGCTTTGTTTAGTTTACGGTAATCTATGCACACTCTATGTCCCGTTACTACTCTTTGCGATATCGATTCGCCTTGAGCGTTTTTCACAACAGTGATACCTCCTTTCTTTGGCACTACATGTACTGGACTAACCCATTCACTGTCAGAGATTGGATATATTATTCCGGCATCTAGTAGTTTCTTAACTTCTTCTTTTACTACAGTGCTAAGGATTGGGTTAATTCTTCTTTGAGATTCTCTGGAGGTTCTGCAATCTTCTTCTAGCAGAATACGATGCATACAGACTGAAGGGCATATTCCTTTGAGATCAGATATGTTATATCCTAATGCAGTTGGATATTTCTTCAAGACATCTAAAAGTTTCTTTGTTTCTATAGTTCCTAAACTGGAATTTATTATAACTGGTCTTTTACATTCAATGTCTAAGAATTCGTACCTTAGGTTATGAGGTAAAGTTTTTAATCCTAATGTAGGTTTATCTTTACTTGGCATGGGATCCGGTGTAAGTGCTAAACTTTCGCTTAGACTATCATCCTGATATGGTTTACGCCAATTATCATCTTCGAAAATCGGAGGGATTTGAGTTTTCATTATTTCAGAATAGGTAGTTTCTTTCAGTTCCATTTCTCTTACACATTCGTCAATTACGTCCAATAGATAGCAGGTATCCTCTATAGCTGGTGATTGTAAGAATTGTGTTAAAATAAATTCAACTTTCTCTTCACCTACTTCAAAGGTTAGCTTTCCTCTTTTTACGTCTATTAAAGCTCCGGCGGTAGCTAAGAATGGTCTTCCTAGTATGATAGGTGTAGTAGAGTCTTCAGAGATGTCCATGATTATAAAATCAGTAGGGATGTAGAATTGTCCTATACGTACTGGGACGTTTTCTAGTATGCCTACAGGATATTTAACTGAGCGATCGGCTAGTTGAACAGACATTTTAGTTGGTCTTAGGTCTCCCATGTCTAGCCTTTTGCAAATCGTTAAGGGCATAACACTGATACTGGCTACTAAATCGCATAGAGCTTTGTCAATGACGAATTTTCCTATTACACAGGGTATAGAGAAACTTCCTGGATCTTTTAGCTTTGGAGGCATATTATTCTGAATTATGGCGCTACACTCAGCAGTAAGTGTAACTGTTCCGTTATCCTCTATCTTTTTCTTATTAGATAAGATTTCTTTTAAAAACTTAGCATACGAGGGTATTTGGGTGATAGCTTCTGTAAACGGAATAGTAATATTCAACTGTTTCAGAAGTTCGACAAATTTCTTAAATTGACCCGTCGTCTTGGAATTTGTTAATCTCTGAGGGTACGGAATTGGTGGTTTATAGGGTGGTGGAGGCACATAAGGCTTTTCTTTCTCCACTGCCTCTTGATTATCATCTCCTTTTCTTCTGGATCATTCACCACTTCAGTCGGTTTATCCGGTTTTTGGTACATGGCTGGATTGTCAAGTCTTGGATCGGTAGGTCCGTCAAGTTCCTTGCCACTTCTTAATATTACGGCATTGGCATGTCCTTTCGGATTAGGTTGAGGTTGTCCAGGGAATACTCCAGCTGGTGCAGCGGTAGGTGCTTGTTGTTGAGCTACTTGTGAAATCTGAGTTTCAAGCATTTTGTTATGTGTAGCTAACGCATCTGCTTTGCTCACTAATTGCTTAATCTGCTCACTAGTGTGAATGTTTTGGTTTAAGAAGTCCTTGTTTGTTTGAGATTGGTTAGCTATAAAGTTCTCCATCATCAACTCAAGGTTCGATTTTCTAGGGACATTAGGAGCAGTCTTTTGATATCCCGGTGGCGTAGCCGGTGCTTGACCTGGTGCGTATAAAGCATTGTTATTCTTATAGGAGAAGTTAGGATGATTCTTCCAACCTGGGTTGTATGTGTTTGAGTATGGGTTTCCTTGAGCATAATTCACTTGATCAGTGGGAATTCCTGTCAATAGTTGACAATCAGAAACTTCGTGTCCTGGAACTCCACATAACTCACAGTTAGGTGTTACTGCAGCCACGGTGGCTGTTGGTGTTATGGCCAAGTTGTCGATCTTTTGGCTTAGTTGGTCAAACTTTGCATTGACTTGGTCCATACTACTCACTTCGTACATACCTCCTTTTGTTGGTTTCTCAGTTGCAACTCTCTCGCTTCCCCAGAGGTAATGGTTTTGAGCCATACTTTCGATAAGTGCATAAGCATCATTATATTCTTTGTCCATCAATGCACCGCCCGCGGCAGCGTCAATTGTCATTCTTGTATTGTACAAGAGTCCATTATAGAAGGTATGGATGACCATCCATTCTACTAATCCGTGATGTGGACAAAGTCTCAGCAAATCCTTATAGCGTTCCCAAGCTTCGAATAGTGATTCGCTTTCCCTTTGCTTAAATCCGTTGATCTGAGCTCTCAGCATAGCTGTCTTGCTAGGTGGAAAATATCTGTTCAAGAAAACTCTCTTAAGTTCCTCCCACGTAGTTACTGAGTTCGAAGGCAGAGATTGAAGCCAAGCTCTTGCTCTGTCTCGAAGTGAAAAAGGAAACAAACGTAGTCTAATAGCTTATTGGGTAACTCCATTGGCTTTTACGGTATCTGCGTATTGCACAAAGATCGAAAGATGAAGGTTCGGATCCTCGGTAGGATTTCCGGCGAATTGATTTTGTTGCACGGCTGATATCAACGAAGGTTTTAGTTCGAAATCGTTTCGGTTGATAGCCGGTGCGGCAATGCTTGAATGTGGTTCAGCTTGCGAAGGACTGGCGTAATACTTGAGTGGGTGATTCTATTCTTCAGCCATCTCTGCGTCCTTTGATGTTACGAATGGTTTAGGCGGATCTAATTGAAGATCTGGAATATTGAAATTTTGTTCGTAATCGAATATCCGTCTTCTTACATGTAAGAAGCGTTCCGATTCTGGGATTAGAGGTTGCAAGTCTTCGCCTTTAGAGTGAGTACTTGGCATACACTCGGAAATTAAATTAAATAAATTAAATAGTTGTTACCTTAGTCTAGACGATGCTACCTAAAGTGCACTAGTAACTAAATTAAGGTCCCCGGCAACGACGCCAAAAACTTGATGGGCTAAAGACGTGTCTAATTATGTGTCTAGCGGTATCTTAACTGCAAGTGCACAGCCTATCGAAGTAATATTTAAGATTATCGATCCACAGGGACTCTATGGTTACTTAGTGCTATATGAACTTCTAGTTTAGCTAAGGTGGAGGGTTGTCACGATTTTTTGTTGTTTTTAAAGATTAAAGGCTGAATTAAATTTAAGTTTTAATAAAATAATACTAAGGCGGTCGGTATGTAATTATACTAACTTAGGCGGGTAAATCTAACCTAGGCTTATAAAGGTGTTCACTTAAACTATTCTGTAGAGGTTACCAGTTTAAATACCCTCAACTCACACTCTCGTGGTCTTATCTCAGATCTTACCCCTAAAGCCCTATGCCTGCTCTCGCTAGCCCATAAGTGTTTAGAGATAATTTTTGGAAACTTAGTAATTCTAATTTATTTTAAAGCGCTCTCGTTGTGTTTAATTTAAATGCCTAACTTTAGCTATCTGGTTAAAATCTCACACTCTCGTGGTCTTGACCTAACCTAATACTCTTTCCTTACTCTCGTAACGAAAAGGTCGATTTTAAATAAAAAGTATTAGCCAGAATGTTAAGTTATTAAATATTTTAAGCCTATGGTTAATTTTTACCGATTAAGTTTGTTTTAACTACATACCGCCCTAAGGTAATTAGCTACTCATTTTTGTTGAACCAGACAGAGGCAGAGAAACAATAAACAAAATATTCATGGCAGAAAAATAAATAAATAACATAGATATTAAATTGCAAATAATAAAAACCTGGTTAACAATAAAATGGCAGACTCCTTCTTCCACAGACCGGAAAGCTCGGAGTAATTGGCGGAAATCGAAAATAAAGCAAAAATCTGAAGGTTTAGAAACAAGTAATTTTTATAACAATTTCCTGATGTTGGAAATTGTTATAGGTTGGGTTTGGATACAATAAGAATGAAATACTGAAAATAATGCTGAAATAAAAACAGGGTCGTAAAATAAATCGGCAGAGCTTCCGCAGGAAATTGATAGAAAAAATGCTCTGTCCATTGTTCAACTGAATTATGCTATTTATAGAACAATTAATGGGCTTGAAATTTGGACTTGTTGCATTGGGCCTTGTTGAAGCAGCTGAGAAAATATAGGAACGTGGCTAAAAAATAGGCAGAACTTCTTCACGTAATGTTTTGACGTGGTCTCAGTCAAATAACCTACATTTTCACTTGTCACGGTCGTGACAAGGTCTTCACGCTCGTGTCCCTTGCATTTTAAGTGTCACGGTCGTGACAATGTCATCACGGTCGTGATTGCTTCTTTTGGGGTGTCACGGTCGTGACACCTTGGTGACGACCGTGAGTGCAACAAATTTAGCAGGTTTTTGCAGGTTTCTTCATTTCTTCATCTTTTATGGTTGTTTTTGTTCCTTTTGCTCTTAATTCATGATTTAGCTCCATATATGATGTACCTGCAAAATAGTAAGAAAAACTCGAGGAATCGGGTGTTAAAACGATGATTATGCGATAAAACGGTAATGAAACTTAGCAATATAATCGATACATTTTCTCGTTATCAATCTCAAAGATAGATTCATGAGAGGAGATCGAATTCGTGTTGCACAGTTGTATCAAGAAATATCAAATCTGAAGCAAGGTAATAAGAAGATTTCAGATTATTTCACTGAATTGAGAAGTTTATGGGAAGAACTTGATCAATATAGACCAATGCCAAGCTGTACTTGTCGCATAACATGTGCTTGCCTAGCTATGAGGAATAGCAGAGGTTCTAGAGCTGAGGATAGAATTATCCAATTTTTGATTGGTTTGAATGAAGAATTCCATGGAGTTGTATCACATGTGTTACTCATGGATCCTATACCTCAAATCAACAAAGTGTTTTCTATGGCCATGCAACAAGAAAGGAAAATATGTGGAACTGTGCATTTGAACAACAATGTGATTGAAGAAGCTAGCATGGTTAATGCTGTTGATACAAGATCTCATGCAAATAGAGGCAATAGTTATGCTGGCAGAGGAAGAGGAAACAACTATGCTGGTAGAGGAAGAGGAAATATAAAAGTGTGCACACACTGTGGTGGAAATGGACACATAGTGGATACATGTTACAAGAAACATGGCTATCCACCCAATCTTGCTAGAGGAAGCTCATCATATGCAAACAAAGTGGAAGTTGATGGATCAGGTCACAAACAATCTGCTGCTACAACAAGTGACAATGGCAGCATGACATTAACAAAGGAGCAGTATCAAGGTTTAATGGTGCTTCTTGAGAAGAATACAAGATCCATCAATGTTGCAAAAGGAGGTAATGCTTATATTGCTAGTTTTAATACCAAAAGTAGTGAAAGCTGGATATTAGACACAGGAGCTACTCATCACATATGTCACAATATAGATTGGTTTTTAAAACATAAAGAGATCAATGTTATAAAGGTGAATCTTCCTAATGGTAATTCTATTACAACATCAATCAGTGGAGAAGTACAACTGTCTAATAATTTTGTTATTAAGAATGTATTGTTTCTGCCATAATTTGAAGTCAATCTGATTTCAGTTTCAAAATTATGTAGAGAGCAAGACTGCAAAGTAGTGTTTGAAACTGACAAGTGTGTTGTACAGGGAAAGCAGAGCTTGATGAAGATTGGTTCAGCTAGAGAACAAGATGACTTATATTACTTGGATGCCTATAAAGAAGACAGTAATATAGCTTTTGTTTCTAGTGTTTTTACCAACAAGAAATCAGCAAATATAGCTCCAGCCATACTATGGCATTTGAGATTAGGGCATTTATCTCATGACATAATGAATTGTATGAGTCACCTGTATAGTTACATTCCAAGTAGTGTTCATAGAGCTTGTGATGTATGTCAGCAAGCTAGACAAAAATGTTTGTCATTTCCTATCAGCAATCATAATGCTAGTGAACTGTTTGAGCTTATTCATGTTGACATATGGGGACCCTTTAACACCATTTCTATTCATGGCTTTAAATATTTTCTAACTATCCTTGATGATCACAGCAGACATGTTTGGGTTGTCCTGTTGAAATCCAAAGCTGAAGTAGGTCATAAGATAATGGATTTTGTAGCTATGATAGACACACAATTTAGCAGAAAAGTCAAAATAATTAGAAGTGACAATGGGACTGAGTTGGTTATGCCTGCATATTATGCTTCAAAAGGAATTCTACATCAAAGAAGTTGTGTTTACACTCCTCAGGAAAATGGTAGAGTTGAGAGGAGGCATCAACACATTCTCAACATTAGTAGAGCTCTTATGTTTCAATCAAAATTGCCAAAAGAATTCTGGTCATATGCAGTCCTTCATGTTGTGTATCTCATGAACAGGATTCCTACCAAAGTTTTGCACAATAAATCATCTTATGAAGTCATGTATGGATGTGTCCCTGATTTAAGTTCACTAAGGGTGTTTGGATGTTTGAGCTATGCTTCCACTCTGCCAAATATGAGACACAAGTTTGATGCAAGAGCAAGAAAATGTGCTTTCTTGGGATACAAGTCAAGTATGAAAGGCTTCATCCTGCTAGATACAGTTACTCATGATATCATCATTTCTAGAAATGTGAAATTTTTTGATATGGAATTTCCTTTCTCTGATGATGCTGATAATCATATTCCCACCAATATCTACTATGATCACCAATCACATATTCCTTCATCTACACATATTGAGTCCATGGAGTCAGTTCCATTTTCTCCACTTCAGTCACCTCATATTCCTGATGATCTTACTCAACATTCTTCTTCTGATTCATCTAATCATGACAATCTGCATCATTCTGCTTCAAATACTCCTCAGGATGTTGCATTAACAGATGATACCAATGTTCCTTCTCAGGTTCAGGAGGACATTCCTCTTGATGTACCTTCAGAATCTTCATCTGAACCCATTAGAAAATCCACAAGAGTCACACAAGTTCCCATTCATCTTAAAGATTACATATGTACTTCTAAAGCTGCTTCTTCAACTTGTCAATATCCTTTAGAACAATATCTATCATATGCTAATCTCTCCTCCAGTCAACAAGCCTATGCTATGGCACTTTCATCTGAGGTTGAACCAACAAATTACAATGCTGCATCTAAAGATCCCAAATGGGTTCAGGCTATGCACAAAGAGATTGAAGCTCTAAACAAAAATCATACCTGGGAATTTGTTGATCTCCCATCTGATGTTTCTCCCATTGGGAAAAAATGGGTGTACAAAGTAAAAAGGCTTGCTGATGGATCTATTGAAATATTCAAAGCCAGACTTGTGGCTCAAGGCTTCAACCAAACAGAAGGTCTTAACTATTTTGAAACATTTTCACCTGTGGCAAAGATCTCCACCATTAGAGTGTTACTTGCTCTGGCTGCCATTCATGGTTGGCATTTACATCAACTAGATGTAAACAATGCATTTCTTCATGGAGACCTGCATGAGGCAATATATATGAGAGTACCACAAGGAGTTGTAGCTGATAAACCTGGGCAAGTATGCAAGCTTACAAAGTCTCTATATGGATTAAAGCAAGCTAGTAGACAATGGTTTGAAAAATTGACAACTTTCCTCACAACTCAAGGATTCAAGCATGCTCATGCTGATCATACTCTTTTCATCAAAGCTAATTCTATTTCATTCATAGCCTTGCTAGTTTTTGTAGATCACATCATTCTAGCTGGCACATCTCTCACAGTCTTTGCTCAGCTTAAGTAAGCTTTGCATAAAGCCTTTCATATCAAGGATCTTGGTACCTTGAAATTCTTCCTTGGGCTTGAAGTGGCCAGATCATCCAAAGGCATCACACTATGTCAAAGAAATTATTGCCTTGAATTGCTTCAAGAAGCTGGTCTTACTGGTTGCAAACCAGCTTCCACACCTTTGGATGCTTCTCTTAGACTTCATCAAAACAATGGTACAGTTTTTGCAGATATCACTGCATATAGAAGACTTGTGGGCAGATTGTTATACCTCACTACCACCAGACCAGACATTGCTTTTGCCACACAACAACTTAGTCAGTATATGAGTGCTCCTACTGAACTACACTATAAAGCTGCCATACGTGTTTTGAGATACTTAAAGAAATCCCCTGCTCGTGGCATTCTTTTTTCTGCATCCTCGAATTTGCAAATTCTAGGATTCAGTGATGCAGACTGGGGTGGTTGTATTGACACACAGCGTTCCATCTCTGGTTATTGCTTTTTCATTGGCCAATCATTAGTGTCGTGGAAATCCAAGAAACAAATCACAGTCAGCTGCTCTTCAGCTGAAGCAGAATATCGTGCCCTAGCTGCTGCAACTCGTGAGTTACAATGGATGTGTTTTCTCTTACATGATCTCCAACAACATCCTTCAAGACTTCCCGTGCTTTACTGTGATAATCAGAGTGCCCTTCATATCTCAGCCAATCCGTTTTCCACGAACGAACCAAGCATTTGGATATAGACTGTCACTTAGTTCGTGAGAAGGTTCAGGCTGGTGTTATGCGATTGTTACCTGTTCCTTCTAAAAATCAAGCTGCAGATGTGTTCACCAAAGCTCTTGGTCCACGTCCTTTCATTGATTGCTTATCCAAGCTTGGGTTGATAGATTTGTATCAACCTCAAGCTTGTGAGGGGGTAACAGCAGCAGTACAAAAAGAAAGAGAAGCAGTGCAAGAAGAAGTTCAATACACAAGCAAGAAGAGTGCATAGTTGCTTATTATGGAGTGTAGCACATTCAATAACTAATTATGTTTTCTGTTATGAAGTTAGTTAGTTTGTTAGGATTAGTTGCACTCTATATAAGATCATTGTAACCTCTTTTTCACATCATCAATACAATCAGATTCTTCTTCATTTTCTTTTGCATCTTTTCTTTCATTCCTCCATTAATGGAGTATGCAGCTTGCTTAGACAATATTATCCTTCTTTTCTAGCCATCAAGCTGGTATCTTTTTCTCATAATTAAGAAAAAGTGGAAAGCTTCTATTTTTTTGGTCATTTTTACAACGACAACAACTCTTCTTTTTGAATAAAAAGTTATGCACTCTTGTTCTCAAATTGAAGAGAATAACCATGCTCCGATAGTTGCCCAGTGCTCACTAAGTTTTCATCTAACTAAAGAACATAAAGAGTATCATGAATTAAAATTATATCCACAATTCTTTGATCTTCAAATGTATTTCTACGAGACTTCACTTGATATTACACTTGCTTGGTTTACAAATTATAACTTCTCTATATTTACATGATTCAATGGAGAGTTCTACATACATCTATTTTCTAGATATTACATGATAACGAGAGAGGTACTTCTTCAACAATACTGTAGACACATATTTTTAATACAAGTATTTATTGATGATATCATATTACTCAACAAAACTTTATGTTTATGTTTTTGTGTTATTTTCCCGCGATGAAATAAAATAAATGAATCGATAGTTGATCATTTATTAGTTTGACCCGTTTAAGGTTTATTGTTGGGTTTAGTTTTGAGCTTGTTTACATTGCGTTATATCAGTGGGTTGAGTTAAAGTAGAATGGTCCACTGATGGATTTCAACATCTGGATGCCAATGGAAGGCATCAAACTTATATATTCTCACTGGCAGATTGCTACGCCAATGTTTTGACACAAGACATTAAGCTTATGTAGTTTCATTGGCTGGTTATCATGTTAGGTTACCGACATAAGACATTAGGATCTTCCTAAACAAGATGACTTGACATACCTAGACTTTCCTATCTAAAATGACTTGATATAGTGAGGTGTATGGAACTAAGGTCTTCCTATCCGAGATCGTCTAATTATCTGATATATATAATTAGACTCACACCCTATAATGTGTATGTCTTGTATCATCCTATAGCTTTTTGTGCACGCTGACATTAATATAATGTTTTTGTATTTTTAAATTTAAAAGGTGTAGTATTCGCAGGTCCGCCCCATTCTCACTTTTTTTTGCGGGAAGCCTAGGTTTTATGCCTGCACCCTTAACTATGTCCGTCCCGCCCTGTTTTTTTGCGAATTTTTACGAGGAGGTCTAAACAGAACGGATGTTATCGTTTGTCTCATGGATGTCTTGTCAATAATTCTTGGCTTGATGCCTTTCTCATTGTTATTTCTTGTATATATAGAGGTTATAAGGCTATACAAATAATTACACAAAATAATTACATTTAATGAGAATAAATCAATTTCTGATTTACTTCCTTTATTTTAGGAACAAACCCTTATTCTAGGAACACACCAATTCCTATTCACCCCCTCAAATTGATGTTGCTGGTCTAGCATCAATTTGCCAACAAGAAACTACTGACGTGGACGCGGAACAATATTGGTAAGAATGTCTGCAACATGCAGCTGAGTACTGACATGAGGAAGTGATATTAGTCGGTCATTATACTCGTCACAAATTGAATGACAATCAACTTCGATATGTTTGGTGCGTTCATCAAAAACAGGATTCACAACGATTTGGATGACACTTATATTGTCAGCAAAAAAGTGAAGTTGGATATCTTTGAGGAAATTCAAGTTTAGCTAAAATACCACGAAGCCAAATTATTTCAGAACAAGCAGCAGACATGGCACGATACTCAGATTCATTAGAAGATTTAGAGACTCTTGCTTGTTTCTTACTTTTCCATGAGATCAATGAAGAGTCAAAAACATGCACCAATCAGTGACAAATCTCCGAGTATCAAGACACCCTGCCCAATCGGCATCCCTATAAGCACTAAATTTAAGAGCAATTCCAGTGAGAAAGAATAAACCACGATGAGAGTTTCCCTTCGCGTAGAGAATTATGCGACATATTGCTGCCAAATGAAGATGGCGAGGACAGTGCATGGATTGACTTATTAAACAACAAAAGATATGTCAGGGCGAATAATAGTCAAGTAATTAAGGCTACCCATGAGTTGACAATACAATAAGGGATCATGCAAGAGATCTCCATCATCACAATGATATTTACTATTCACCTCAAAAGGAGTATCCACTGAATTAGTCGATTGAAGATTAGCCATATAAATTAAATATGTGGCATACTTGTGATGATGGAGGAAGATGCCTTTGGATGTAGAATGAACCTCGAGATCAAGAAAATATTGCAAATTACCAAGATCTTTCATGTGAAATGATGCTTGTAACTGTTGTTTAAGGCTTTGAATCGAAGCATGATTATAACCATTAATAATCATATCATCAACATACAAAAGAAGTAGGAAAATTCTAGTAGACGTTCTATGAATAAATAGAGAAGAATCATACTGACACAGTGTAAAGGAGAATCCAAGGAGAGTGGAACGAAAATTTTCATATCATGCTAGAGGCGCTTGTTTCAATCCGTATAAGGAGCGTTTGTGCTTGTACACACCCTTAGATGACAAGAATAAACCTTGAGGAGGAGTTATATAAATATCTTTCCTCAAGTCACCATGAAGAAAAATATTTTTCAACTCCATTTGATGAAGAGACCACCCGTTAGAAGTAGCTATAGAGAACACTACCAACTTGTGAGCACTACCAAGAACGGATCCGATGAACGATTGTAAGTACCAAAGATCACAATTGTAAGCCTGAAAGAGATTACCGAAAACCGAGATCTGTCGAGATGATTTTCAACCTAAAACTCACAGGTTTAATCGAAAACCTATTGATACCATGTCAATCATTTTTAGCTTGATGTCTTTCTTATTGTTTTTTTTTGTTGGTATATATAGAGGTTACATGACTATACAAGTAATTACACAAAATAATTATATTTAATGAGAATAAATCAATTTCTGATTTATTTTCCTTACTCTTACAACAAACCATTCTAGAAACAAACTAACCTCTTGTCTTCATGTGCCAAAGTGTGTAGAAATGAATGTCAGTGGTAATCATGAGACTCAAGATTCTTTCCTATTTAATATTATTACTTTGTAAAAACATCACCAAAATATATATTCATTTTGACTTGCTAATAAAAATATTCTTAAAGTAAACTACCATCATGCATGCAACTGTGTAGTTGCTATGAACATACTTACTTACTGTGACAGTTTTTCATCATTACAAAAATATACTTACTGTAATACTTGTTCAACATTCAAAGAAATAGAAATGCTTTGATTCATATTTTTCTCTCATTTATAGGAGTCCCGAGTTTTTTATGAAACCCCTATAGCTCCACGTTTGCTATGGTTGCACACTTGCATGCGCCAGAAGTAATGCATAAACCAAGCTTTTTATGGTTTATATTGTTACTATTTTCATTCACAAATTAGGTCACATTTAATTTAAGCAACTTCATTTAAACTTCAAGCATTTTGAGTTATTTGACAAGCATACAAAGCTATCTTTCTTCAGTTAAGATATGCCAAGCAAACTGGTTCAATTCAAGTGTCAAAAAAAATATAATTCTCAATATAAGAAGAAAATTTTGACTTTAGACTTGAGGGATAATTTATGATTAGTACCTACAGTTTCTTGATAAACTTAAACTTGAAAACTGCAACTCTGGAAGTGAAGGCCTTCCAAGCAATTGTGCCTTAGAGTATATCATATGTCCCCTCACCTCTCCGGTCTGCTGTGGTAAAGATATTCATAATTTGTTAGGCGTTGATTAGATTTCGGTTTTTGTAGTTTGTAGTTGTCTCCTGACTAGTGCAGTATAAACACCATTCTTGTCGAGAAGCTCGTCATGAGTACCACTCTCAACTATTTGACCATCAGAAACAACTGCAACAGTATTAGCAGTTTTCACCGTTGATAATCTATGAGCAATGACTAGAACAGTCCTTCCCTTCATGATAGAATCCATAGCATCCTGCATTAAATCCATCACATATTTTAGCATATCGAGCAAAACATGATGATAAGAAAGTTTTACATGTTTGTGAAGCTGAAAAAACAAACTCAATGCGTTAATCCACCTGCACTAAGTATTCGCTTTCAGCATCTAAGGCACTGGTGGCTTCATCAAGTAGGAGAATTTTCGGGTCCATAAGCAAGGCTCTGGCAATTGCTATTCTCTGTTTCTGGCCTCCTGAAAGCCTTATGCCTCTTTCTCCAACAAATGTCTTGTATTGTTCGGGGAATTTTGATATGAATTCGTGTGCGTTGGCCATTTTCTGCATTCAGTTACATACCAATCATGAGTAAAAGAAAGATGGGAGAGAGATATATTTTTAGTGAAAGAAGACATTAAATATTACAGCTGCTTTTTCAATATCAGCAGCATTAACTTTGCCATCGAATCCATAAGCTATGTTCTCCTCTATGGAACAATTGAAGAGTGTAGGCTCCTGACTCACTATACTGATCTGCAAATATGCAAGCAAACAGTTTAAGTTGTTAAAATCACAAAAAGGAATTAAATATTGGAGGGTTCAATTTCTTTTGATACAAAGGCATGCTATATTAAACCATGGTTACATGGCGGAACAGCATTTTTTGTGCTGAAATATTTAAAAAACAAACAAAGAAAATACCTTTCTGTGTAAATGCTTGTGTGATATTTCAACCAGAGGAACCCCATTCACCATAATCTTTCCCTTGGTTGGGTCATAAAATCTTTCAATTAAGTTTGCAATTGTAGTCTGTACAAACAAGCATGTTAAATAATAACCTTGTGGAAATATGATGAGCTGCCAAAACAAACACAGAAAGAACGGAAAAAGTAAGAAAAGATGATCACAAGACATGGACTAACCTTTCCGCCACCACTTGGACCAACAAGAGCAACCTTTGAGCCAGGTTGCAGTTTTATATTAATACCCTAAAAATGAGCAAGGAGTTATACTTCATTTTAATTACTTACCACTCAAGTTTTTCTCACCAGAACATAAAACAAGAAGATAACAGTTACCTTGAGCACCATATGATTAGGGCGTGATGGATAGGAAAACCATACATCATCTAATTCCACTTCTCCATCATGATCACTACAATAATACACATTAAAAGGCTATGTTTAATATTTTAAGCTAAAAGGATATGTTTAATTTATGCAATGTTTCTGAACTCTCTGCAAATAGCACATAATAATATATTTTAAGAAATTTATGCAACTGACCCTAGAGGACATTTATCTCCAGATTTGGGCATGGATGAGGCACGATCCAACAGTTGAAATACCCTTCTACTAGCTCCGGCGGCTTTCATAACTACAGTATACAATCCTGACAAACCAGATATAGAAGATCCAACTACAAGGCAAAGTAACCGAGTCAACATAAGTACAAAACTAGCAGTTCGAATACGACAGATCAATCCACCACTGAAATAAATCATAAGAATCCTTTCACATGGATAAGGAAAAAATAGAAAGAGGAAATACCTGAGAGACTATAAAGAATGAAAGATGTAAGATCCCCCGAGGACATGGCACCTTTAATTGTCAAATTAGCTCCATATATCACAACTACTATAACTGAAAGTGTAGATGCTGCATTAAGACCTCCAGAAAAGAGTCCAACAACTTTCTGTATGACACAGTAGATCAAATTAAGTATTGTAAAGGAAATAAATCTAAACACAACCACACAGATCAAAATAAAAAATGACTAACTCACAGCTTGTTTAAGTCCAAGTCCTAGAGTTTCATTAACTTTCTCTGAGTAGCGTTCTATTTCATAATCTTCTTGAGCAAAAGATCTAACAGTTCTTATCGCACCAAAGGATTCCTAAGCAGCGCAGACAAAATTAAAACCGGTTAGTTAGCATCTCTTCTCCGATGAAAAAGAATTGAAGCTGTTCTAATATGTTTAATGGGAGAGGCATACTTCAGCTATTGAAGAAGCTACTGCAGCTGCTGCTTGAGTTTTATGAGAAAGTTCACGCAAGAAACGGCCAAACTGACGAACGGCAACAGATATAAGGGGTACAACAACCAAAGCCAACACTATAAAATGTTGTCAAGAGAGAGAACACAGGTTAGGATAAAACTTAGATAAAAAAAGCCATGCCAATTCAGTCAAATCCATTGAAAACCTGGTTAATCATTCCAGACAATTCGAAAAACCTTACAATCAGAGAACCTGTTCAACAAGTTTAAAACCGTGGTGACAAGTCGGTTTGATTGTTTGTATTCCATTGAAAATAAAAATTAGAAAAAAATCTCACATAAGGATTGGTATCATTTAGTTTAGTTCATGTGAATTTGTGTCTGTTTTGGCATTGAAAAATTGTCTTTAATTTGACTAGTTCAATGATGGATGTGTAGGTGCTGCACATATTACTCACATGTTAACTTCCATGATGTTGCAAACATGAAGCTGAGACCAATAAATGCAGTTGACAAGTTTCTCAAGGCCTCTGAGAGGTTGGTAGTTGCAGCATTCTTAATGATCTGTGTATCTTCCGATAGCCTACTTAAAAGTTCACCGGTCCGTGTAACATCAAAGAAGGCTATTTCCTGAAAAAAAAAACATCCTCCATAAATTCATAAACAAGCATCTTTTGGACATGAAAGTTTATACTCTCCAAAAGTACCACAGTTGAAGAGAAACAAACTACCTGGTTTACAAGGTGACTGAATAAATTCTTCCTCAGGCGTGCAACCACCCTTTCGCTGGCCGAATAAAAAAGCCAAGCTCGAAGTGCCGAGCAAATTGAACTGCAGAACACAAATAATCCAATGAGACCATTTTACATGGAAAGAAAATCATGTGACATATAAGAAATCATCAAAACACAAAACTACAGGGATGATACTACTAACCCAATAATAACAATGAGCAAGATTTCTATTATGGTGTTCTTTACAGCATCTAATGCCGCATCTTTCTCCTCAGGAGTTCTGATATCCCCCGACACAATATCAATTATCTTCCCACCAAATTTTTGCTGCAGTAGCAACATATATTTCCATGTTCATAAGAAAGCACTTCAGTGTGTGTATGTTTGTGTGTGAGAGAGAGAGAGAGAGAGAAAGATAGTAAATGATGCATACAACTAAGGTACTTGATGTGGCTGCAATTAACAGAGCTACTGTAGCAATGAGCAACTTTCCAGCTTCAGGCTTTGCCTGGAAATTATTTTTGAAAACAGAAAAAAAGAAAGAATAAACTTCAATAATCTTAATAAAAATATAGCAGCTGCAGCACCAATATTTCAATACAGTAAGAACTTACAAGCGAAAAGACTCTAAAGAATCCAACATGTGCAGCCTGAAATTTCAATACATAAGTTAACAACTATTCACAAGTCACAACAAGAATAATAGTAATAATAAGATGATGGTTTGTTTGAGAAGTGGTATAATGTAAAGAGTGAATATATACCGGTGCATCACCATGTTCAAGGTCAGAAACTTGATCTTCCGTGGAATCATCGCGTCTCTTTCCCCTTCCCTAAAAGATGAGCATGGTGAAATTGTTGAAGATGAATTTGAAAGTAACAAAGAGGAAGACGAATGAAGAAATGACTTACAGCGCCGCGTTGAGCTTCCAAGAGAGGTGCTCTTTCGCCTCTCAGACCGTTCATTTTGAAGCGCAAATGGCCTTTCCTTGTGTTGGATAGTGAATAATATAGTAATGTGAATACTGAGGAAGGTCAAGTCTATAATCTATGTTTAAGAGGTGGTTATTTTTCGAGGATTAGATTTTATTTATTTTATTGTTTATGAATTTGGAAGAAAAATACTATAGAGACGTGCATACATAGGGTTACTTTAATGTATTTTGTTTTGTTTGTTTTTGTCTAGTTTGAAAAAAGATTATTCGTATTTGGAGATGTCAGCAAGTACGTCATTAACGAGGTTTGTGAGTGGTATATCGTATATCCTGCTTGGGACTTGCGGCCTAAGATAGTTAAGTCCGTGAATGAGGTGGTTCCCACACATTCTTTGTTTGACTTTCATCTTTTTCTTTATTCAAATTCCACGTAATGCCACGTCACTATGTTTAAAAAATTCATGTGACAAAATTTCTCATACTAATGTAATGTACACAAAATTAGTTAAATATATAATTCACATTATATTAAAAATGAATAGAGACTAAATCTAAGATTATCTCTAATGTGAAATTCATCTTTGAGTTTTTTGTGGGATCCATTGAATCACATCATCTTTATGTAATTTATCCAATTTTCATTTAAATGGTACAACTCTAGAGAACTCAGGTTGAGTCTCACAATTTTATCTCATATATTAATATTTTGTTTATATTAAATATTATTTTATTTAACAAATAACATATTTCTTGTTAAAAAATAAAATAAATAATTTTTATAATATATTTTAGTGTATTAAGTACATTGCTTCATGTTCATGTGTGTTGCTTTAGTATGCTAAGCAGTGCCATGGTGGCAAGTGTTAAATTATAATTTTGTAAAAAATGAGGGTGCCATGTTGGCGAACCGGTAGAAGAAACTACCGCTGCATATGCTCAAAATTCAGAGGCACTAATGTGCAATTAATAATCTACTTTAATATATCTTATTCCTAGTGGGAAATTAAATGTTATTATAGGGTGTTCTCAGTTCGGGTTTGATCGATTTTAAAGTAAAATATCATATGATCCAAAGATAAATTTATCTATGGTTTGATTCGGTTTTGGATGATTGATTAAAAAAACCCGATCCGATCTATTATAATTTCATACGATTTAATTTGGATCGATTTTTAGATATCCAAATTTTAAATTATAACTTTTATTAATATTCTAAAAATACTAATAAATAGTAAGTTTGATATAAAATATAATATATTATAACAAAAGTTAATATTACAAGATAAAAAAAAATATAAATAGATTAAATCAAACTAATAAATAGTATTTTAAAAAATAAATATTATTTAATATTAAATTAGTACAATATATATACTAATAAAAAATAAATAAGTAAAAAATATATATACATGCGGTTTGGATTGGTTTGGATCGGTTTTGAATATAAATCCAAAATCCGATCTGAACCGATCGATTTTTACAAAATGACATCAAAAACATTTCGGTTTTTTGCGGTTTTCGTTTTTTTATCGGTTTGCGATTTTTATTTGGATTGGTTTGGATTTGAACACCCCTAAATGTCATCACTAAAATTTGAATTTGAATTTTATAAAATTATTGATGTATTTTTTTAGTTGTGTATTAATTTAAACTTAGTTAGTTAGTACAAATGTATATAATAATTACTATGTAGTTATGTGATAATCTCTCTTTCATAACAATTATATATTCTCATTCAATATTCATATCTTTCTCTCTCTTCCACTCCAACACTTTATCTATCTTTCTCTCTATTAACTTTCGCATTTACAAAGTGTAATAACACTAATATATGGTATCACGAGACCGGTTTGGATCCAGAACCAATAATGATAGTTATTGTTGGAATAGGCAACAACAACTTCCCATCAAATCTTTTAGTTCTTGATGGTAAGGATTAGGAAAAATGGTGCATTCATATGAGAGTCATCTTCAACGTTCAAGATGTGTCTAAGTATGTAGTAGTGTGACTTCAACCGCTAGCAGAAAATGTGATTGGTGTTTAGAAAGGGACATTCAAGGAAGTCACTAGCAGAAAATGTGATAGATCATAAGACTTTATTTTACATTCACCAATGCGTTGAAGCGAAAGTATTTGATAACATAGCTCATGCTCCAACTTCGAAAGAAGCATGGAATATGCTGGAAAAATATTATGGGGGAGAAAGTAGTATGAAATGCTACACATGAAAGATGGCAAAACGATATCGGATTTCTTCACAAGGGTTCAAGAATTAACCAATCAGATGAAGAATTCTAGAGAGACGTTAACAGAGCAAATGAAGGTTGAAAAGGTGCTTTGAAGTCTCACACCTTAATTTGATATGATTGTAGTAACAATTGAGTCGAAACAATGAAGATGAAGGACCTGCAAGGATCTCTTGAAGCCAGAGAACTGATATTGGATCAAAGAGAGACATATAAAGATTCTAAATAGACGTTGATTGCTCATTCAGGAAAGGGAGGTTCTGATGACACAAAGAGAACATGTAAATGGGGAAAAGGAAAACACCATAGAGAAGCCACACCAGATAGTAAAGAGAAGAAGAAATTTGAAGAAAGATCTGAATCTTCTAAAGGACAAGGAGTATCAAGTAAATTTTAAAACAAGAAAAAGTTTCAAGACAGGAGAAAAATTCAATGTTTTAATTGTGAGAAGTATGGTCACTTTGCTTCAGATTGCTGGTTTGGAAAGGGAAAGAAAAAGACTGGTGCATAGGAAGCTAACACGGTACAAGATGATTCAAATGCAGGTCCTATCACGTTGATGATAACTAACTTTGAAAGGGTTCTAGCTTCAATGTATGGTGGTACTTAGACTCTGGTTATTCTAACTACATGACTAGGCAAAATGGGTGGTTGATTGACTTTAACTCAAACAAGAAGACAAATGTGAAACTGGTAGATAACAACAGCTTAATGGAAGAATGAATGGAAAAATTATCATATAAAGAAAGGAAGGTAAAACAACATTGATAAAAGATGTGTTATTTGTCCCTAATATGCAATGTAATCTAATGAGCATTTGTCAGCAAGTAGAGAAATGATTCTCAGTAATCATGGAAGGAGGATCACAAAGGCTATATGACAAGAAGAAAAGAATGATTCTGAAATCAACTCTAACATGAAACAAAATCTGGAAGGCTAGTTTAAAGGCCTCAAAATCACAATATGTTTACTCATCAGTTCATGATGAAGAAAGCTGACTTTGGCACAAAAGGTATGGGCATCTGAATTTTAGAAGTCTAGACAAGTTGAATACAATGAAATTAGTAGAAGGATTTCCTAAGATAGTTGTATGGCCTTGCTTATTTAATTATTTATTTAATTAAATATTATCGTCTATTTGGTGTTGATTTGTGTTGAGTTGCTAAGTTGGTTTTAGTTGAATTAATTAAATTAAGTCGATTAAGTTGATTTAATTCGTGTCGTTGTTAGTCAGATTAAATTAAGTCGATTAAATTGATTGAGTTGATTTAAGTTGGGTCCTTGTTAGTTGAATTAAGTTGAGTTGATTAAGTTGTGGGTTTATTAGTAGAATTGTACTATTCTTGATAAATGGCTTGTTTTTTTATTAGAAGTAGTAATTGTGGGGGTGTGTGGTTTAGGCCCAATATAATTATTAAGTTTAATAAAACCATAAGTTAATTAGATTATAGAAAATAGGTTATCAGAATAATAAGGAAAACAAGAAGTTGAGAAAGAGGCTACGTGAAGTGCTTAAGAGAAGAAAAGTTACGGTTCCGATAAAAAGTGTTAGAGTCGTCGTCAATTCAAGGTAAGGGTGGGGTTCTAACCTTATAATCAGGATTATATGATGAATACATGTGGGATTGGATGTTATAAGTTGCTTTTGTCCGTGTGTTGAATTGTTGTGTTGAACAATGAAGTTGATCAAGGTTGTTGGATTAGTCGTAGAATAATTTATCTGTGTGATTTGGTGTATGATTTTGTTACGTTGATGTTGTACTATGATGGCCTGAGATGATTGGGTGTGGTATGCGATGAAAAACCTGGTAAGAGAAGGAAACAAAGATGAAACAAATGAAACAGAGAGATAATGTTGAGAGAATTGGAAGTGTGACGACTGCCATGGGGTTGGGACGACCGTCACTAGCTTGGGATGACCGACCCTTAGTGTTACGCCCGTCACAATTTATGACGATGGGTATGAAGCATGTGACAAACATCATATTTGTTATATGTTGTATTTGTTTTCTGTGTTGTAGTGTTTTTGTATGTTTCCTTGTCTGTCTTCATTCTCCTGGCCCATAACTCAATGGACTGATTAATAATCTTCCAGAAACCTTAATTAAATTAAGAATCCCATTGGTTGATAAGTAGAAATATGATAATAATTGTTTGACAGAAAATAATTAGTAGCAGTAGTAGTAATTAGCAAGTAGTAGAAATTAACAAGTAGCATGCATGATATAGCAGTAGCAGTTAGGTCACATTTCAGTAGCATTAATCGAGATAAATAGTAGGATAATAATATAATAGTGTTGGTAATAGAAAATAGAGTAGTGAACTAGCAGAAGAACAATTAGCCGGTTTTGGTAGTGTTACCCGAATAGTTCGAGGAACATTTGTGATATAAGTTGGTTGGTAAGGAGTAGGATATAAGTGATGTTGTGATGAATTAATAGGAAAATAATTAGATAATAATGGAGTAGACTTTAGTAGCAGGTTTTGGTATGTTAGTTGTTGTCGTGGATTTAACAGAAGTATGATAATAAGCTAGGTAGTAAGTAGCAATAACAGAGCGTAGTAAATAATTTAACTAGTTGGTTTTTAGTCGGAACTTGTGTGAATAGGAATGTGGTAAAATTGGTTACTCTTGTGTTGTGTTGCTTTGTTATAAGTTATATAGTTGCTGGTTGTTGTTGTTAAGTTGCAGGCCCTTGAGCCAAAGTTGGTTGTTGTTGTTGTTAAGTTGTAAGCCTTGGGTCAAAGTTGATTTGTTGTTGTCGTTAAGTTGCGAGGGTGAGTTGTTGTGCTTAAGTCGTTGTAGTAGAAAGTTTTTGTGAAGTTGTGGTAGTATGCTATTGTTACTAAGTTGTGATAATATGTTATGGTTGCATGGTTATATAACCATTAATATTGCTATTTTGATGTTTGAGTTGAGTTGAGTCGCATTGCATAGTATTTCAAGTTGGAGCTAACCCTCGGTAAGTTGGCATGGATTGACAATATTTAAGTTGAAGGCTTATGCCTTGTTGAAGCCTCTATTAATTGGCAGTTTATTAAGTTGGGAGTTCTGCTCCAATGGTACCACATGCATTGCATTTGTCTAAGTTGTGTTTCCAAGTTGCATGATATGTTGTTGTGTGATAGTTTGTGTTGTTTTAAGTTGTTTTGTGAGTTGTAATGTAGTGGTTTATATAATTCGATTTAATATGTTATTTATCATATGCTTGATTATATAGTTAGATATCTCACCTCTTCTGTTTGAATGTTGCCCTCTGTTGGTAACATGCAGATAATCCAGAGTAGAGCTGAGTACCCTAGTAGATTCGAGTCGGTGTTGTCGCTCTGATACATAGCACTTAGGGGGATAACGCATGTTTTCTGTTGATGTTGAATAATATTATAAATTCTGAATTTTAAAGTTGTTTTATTAAAGAAGTGTTGTTTTAAGTTGTTTTGATGTTGAACACAAGTTGTGATATAATAAGTTGAATTTTATGAATCCGCTGCGAAATAATGAAGTGATCTATTTAAGACTAATTAGTTGTTGAATGTTGTTTAAAAGTTGAAAATGTAATCATCTCATTTGTTTTGTTGAAACTTTTATACTCTGATTTTATAATAAATTATTAGGTAGAAATGAGATGTTACATTAGTGGTATCATAGTAGGTTGGTACGTCAGGCCAAGTTGTCTTACGTTATTTGTTCCTTAGTACGCGACATGTGTGTGAAACATTGTCGGTAATTGCTTGTAGGTTTTCTAACCATTTTTCTCCAGGAGTTTGTTTGAAATTAGTGAGGGAGAAGTTTGCTTCTCAGAGATGTTTGTGGTATGTGAAGTTGGTTGGAGGTGGTATTGATTGAAGGAGTACAAGTCGGTATGGTTGAGGTTTGCTTCTCGGAGAAGAAATGGCATTGTGAGGAATAGTGATTTGCAAGTGGAGTATAACTATTGAGGTCTCTTGAAGATGATTGTGAATTACCTTTTGAGTATAAGTTGGAGTTGGAGTCGGTCGAGGAATGATGTTTATCCGTTAAGTGAGTAAGATAACTCGTAGAGGATGAATCATATATGAGTGCATGTGTATGATAACGATGATACAAGATGTGCTCGGATCATTGACAGTGGGTTAAGAAGATAATTGAGAATAATAATCTATCCCAAAAGAATTATAGATTTATATGCCTTGAGTATAGTCAGATTAAAGTCGAATGATTTTTAGAGTTGGGTGAAAATCAAGGATAGTTGGAAGAGTTTGGAAGCAAGAGAAAGTGGTAGAACTCATGTTCACCAATTTCGATTTTAATTTTCATATTTATGGAGCAGCCTTTAGTAAAAGAGGCATAACTTTCTACTCATGAATTTGATGGGATTGATTCTTGACTTTTTGGAAAGATTACAAAATTCCCTACAGTTTGCATATAAATTTTCTCTTCGGCACATTTTTGAAGAGGAAGAAAGACGCATTTGAATATTTGGGTCTGATGCTGATTTTTGTTGGAAGTTGTATACGGGATTTCTTGACCAGTCTCGTTGTTAGGACGACAACTTTATACTCTTAACTCAGATTTGAGAGATTCTTGAAGTTCTGGAATCTACATGAAATTTATTTCAAATTGGAATATAATTTTGTGATTGGGAGGTATGTATTGAAGAAGATAGTCATGTTTGAAGTTGGACAATTCATGCTGGAGATGGTAAGATGGAGTCAAGTATTATATGTGTGGTAATAGGAAGAAGGTAAGAGTATCAGAGATGCATATGGAAGTGAAGCGTATGATGGTTGAGAATGATTAGATTATATATATCTTTGAGGAAAGTTAAATAGTTAAGTGGATTATGTGTTAGTGACGAGACATGTCGACATGAGTCAGAATTTTTTTTGGAAGTTTCTATCACCAACCAGGTGATGGGATGGTATTGTGAGATTGTGATTGGAATGAGAATCAATTGTGAATATATACGAATCATTGAATTTGTGAGATTAAGAAGAAAGATGAAAGGATTGTTAGTGTTGTTAAAGCTCCTGACTTGGATAAATGTTCCAGTTGAAGTGGACCGATTTAGATGGTACTTGAAGTGGTAACGATTCCGGTATTAGAAGGATATTTAATGATAGTGTTATACGACTAGCTTGTGTAAGAGAATATGTGTTGGATTTTGGATGTTGTGTATCACCGACGAGGTTGGAAATAAGAAGATTAAGGAAACATTTTTAAGCCTTAGAAGGATGGTGGAGTAGTATGCTGAAGTAACCTTGAGCATAAGGTAGACGACGCTATTGTAGTTAGGTAATGATGATTTATGCCACCGTTATGGTTGTTGGATGTCTATTGACAAATTGAGGAACTGATCACCCTTAATCTCTTGTTGATAGTATACAAAATCATGTTGGATTAAATAGACGTGTCTTGCCAACTAGAATAATATGCACAATGAATTGTTTGGAGTTGAGCCAAGTGTTTATGAGTTGTTTTGATTGGTCGATGCAAATTCCTGTTTAGGGAAATGAGGTGGACTTGAGGATGTTAGTACGAGGTTGCGACTTGATTGGTGAGTAGTGTGGAAACTCACAATTGTGGTTTGGATAACTTGAATTTTGATTTTTGGTGGATCGAGAATTCGATTGACACGAGACTTGAAACACTGTAGAGATGATCCAAGGAGTAAGTAGATAAGAATGTAAGGCCATGATTTGATCGAGGATGTCAGTTAGATAATGGTAGTGGCTAGTGTGCCTTAAAGTGTATATAGGAAATATGAATTGCATTTTTCGCACCTGTTTGGATAAGTTATCACTGGTGTTCTTTGTGGATGTTCTGATCTGTTATGAAACCAGAAGGAAAGCTCGTAGAGTACTTGAGAGTTGAATTACATGTATTGAAAGAAGTGAAGCTATATGTGGAGTTATCAATGTGAGATTTTTGAGTTGTAAAGATGAGTTTGTGTGGTTGTGTTAATTCAGATGAGAAATTTTGGAGGATTGTGCTAGTATGAGTAGGACTTGATGAATTAGTTGTTTGATCGGTTTGGTTGATGTGCACATGATGAATGTAGGTTGTTGATGCAAAACCTGTGACTATTGGGTGTTAAGAATTGTTTAGAAGATGATTTTATTGTTGAGATTAAGTGGACACATGTATCTTTATGTTGTTGTAATGTTGTTATGCGTTGAGATGAGTTTGGACGGTGTGTTAATAAAAGATGATAAAGTTGTAGCTTATGTTGATGATGATTGGGGATTAATGAATGAATATATACAAGATTTGGGAATTTCTGCAGTTGTGGTTATGTTGGATATTTGGAGGTATTATTCTTATGGATCTAAGTTCGAAGTATTCAGTAATCACAAGGGTGTAGAATACCCGTTGGTCAGAATTTTCGGTGAATTAAGTCGAAAGTCGTTTCTGAGGTTGCTTTGATGGTCGAGAGTTGATGTGAACTTGGTAGATTGATGGTTGCTAGTACTCAAAGTGCGCAGCGAAATCTTGATGTAACACAATTTTTATTTTGTGGGTAATAACGATGCTGGTAGTTAGTTCCGTTGATGTTGTGTTGAGGCTTTTGTATTCTTATCCTTGTTGTCGCCTCGTTACCTATGGTAATGGTTCAAGTGAGGGTGGCTAATTTCAATGATGGAGAATTAGAGGAGCGTTGCCTATGGTGATGGTAACGGTTGTGTTGGCCTATTTATTTTGCAAATGGATACAAATTCCACACAGTTTCTTGGAGTGAAGGAAAAACAACCGATAACAGTGGGGTGTGTGTTAGTGGAATAGGACAAGATGAAACCTCAAATGACTATTATGGCATTATTACAAAGATTCTAGAATTTGAATGGCCAAGTCAAACAACAAAAAAGTTGGTTTTATTTTACTGTGATTGATTTGACCCTTCAAGACATGGGATGCAAATACATCGGCAGTACAAAATTGTAGAAGTTCGTAAGGGGAGAAAATATAGTAAATTTGATCCTTTTATTTTTCCAAAAGCTACAACACAAATTTATTATTCACCTTATCTTGGCTGCCCAAGAGATAAAGTTGATTGGTTGGTAGCTATAAAGACAAAGCCAAGAGGGGTTGTTGATGATAGGCACACATTAGAGGTTGCTTTTCAAGTTCAAGAGTCACAAGTTAATGCAACAATTGAAGATGACCCAATTGATCACCTACAAGATGATGAAGTTGATGGGGAAGAGGTTAGTTTGTCAATGATGCAAGAAAATGAAGATGAAGAGGATTCCAATGATGACGATGAACATGAAAAGGGTGAAGATGAAGATTAGTATTTAGAGTTATCTAGATCTAAGTCATTGTTAGGGAAAATTGGAAAACAGAGTGTGACAGAATTAACTAATCTTGTCTTACTCTTTAAAATAAATTACCTTTTTTGAAGAAGAAAAATTAAAAAGTACTATAAAAGAATTTAACCTCGAAGTAAACAGCATATCTAGCCAGCATTTAGTTACATACTTGCAACTAATTTAAATGTGATTGTTTTAATACATGTGCATTATTATCATTTATAATGCCACAAAGCCCTTGACCTTGATTTGAAAGTAGTAGTAGTTGAGATCAGATGGCTGAAATCAGTATTCGAAATTTGGGCTAAATAAATAAATGATTGTATTTTTAGTAATAAATGATTGTTTTAATAAATGATTGTATCTCTGAGCCTGGAAATGATTTCAGCTGAAATGGTTACCATTTTAGTGCATGTCATTGCTTAGGTCAGTTATGCGTTTATGCTTGCCCATTAATTTTTTTGCGGCATTTTCTTTTCCGCCTACATTTTCAAGTTCTTTCCATTTCACTTTTGGCTTAGTTTCAGCTCCTTTAATTTACTCATATTAGTTTTCCATAAGAACTACAAGCTACAACTTTAATTTCTTTTGTAGCTTTTTCTTATGCCAAAGTAATTTTATTTACATTTAAATATATCTTCAGTTATTCTATTATATGCTTATTTATTTCAGTTCCATTCGCTTAGCAACAATTTATTGGCTGGTTAAGCTTTACTATTAGCAACCTACATAAGTGCCGTAGGAACAATTTATTCGCTTAACAACATAAGTGTCGTAGGAAAAATTTATTGGCTGGTTATTATTTACTTTCCAGAGCATAATTGGTTTGGCAGCTGCACCTTATGTAATGGGTGGATTCTTTGGTTTGATGAAGAAGAAGAGATTCAAAGGGGTTTATGGAAAGTATGGTTCTTGTGAAAAACTATATGAACAAATTGATGTAGCAGCAAAAGGGGTTTATATAATGATAAATGATTTAGATACTATGAGTAGAATGGTTAAGAGGTTAGAAGATGAAGTGGAACATTGGAGAGAGGTTGCTGATATTTGTGTGAAGAATTATGGTAATGGTAATGGAAATGGAAGGTGTGAAATATTGAAGATGGCTGTGAGGGAATTTCATGATTGCCAAACTAACTTTATGGATACTATTAGAACACAGAACTTATGTCGGTTGAGAATTATACTACAATTATTAGTATAATTTTTTTGAATTATACTATTAGAACACGGCACTTATGTGGTAGAGTATTTTCATGATGACTGGGTCTCTGTTCCCTTTCCGCCTTTCCTTTTCTGTGCCTGATGCCATGCAGTTTGAATTATAGATACAAGTCTTAAATTAATCTGAAAGCAAAATAATTCATGTTCTTTTCTTGATTTACAAATAATATGTATACATAGCATCACCAGTTTCTATTCTCAGAAGAATTTCACTTACTATAGTGATTATTATTTATATTATTAATTGAATATTCAAGTATGATTCATTATAAATTCTTATGGATTTTGCACTCTTATTTTTTAGGTTTTGCAAGATGAAGTCACTTAAAAAGTCCAAGAAGAAGAAGATTTTGCACTCTTATATATCTACTCAACATGAAGTCATCCAACCTCAACCTATTCCTCATCCCATTCAACCTCAATTCACTCAATATCAAACTCAACCTCAAGCTCAACCTATTCTACATCCAAGTCGGCCTCAACTCACTCAACTCCAACCCCAACTCCAACCTATTCCGCATCCAAGTCGGCCTCAATTCACTCAACTCCGACCACAACCCCAAACTATTCCACATCCAAGTCGGCCTCAACTCACTCAACTCCGACCATAACCCCACATCCAAGTCGGCCTCAACTCATTCAACCACCGTCTAGATCTATATCCAAATCCCATTATTCTCAACCTCGTCCTCAATCCTCCGAATCTCACCCTTTACAAAATCTACCCCAACCTCAAAACCAACCTCGATCACGGCATAAACCCACCCAATCTTGCACTCTACCTTCTCAAACTCAACCTAATCAACTTCGTCATCAATTCACCCAATCTCACTCTTTACCAACTCAACCCCAACAAAATCAACCTCAACTACAAAATAAAACTCAACCTAATCAACCTCAATCTCGACCCATCCCTTCTCAACCCAATGAATCTCAATATCAACATCGATCTCGATCCATCCCTTCTCAATTTATGGTCGTTGAAGCCCCATCTTCATCTAGTCATGCTAGTGGAGACACCATTGGAACTAGAATTCCAATACTACCCGAAGGTGATGGGTGAGTCTCTTACTCGTACATAATAAACTCACCGCTCCTATAACTGAAATAACTCATATTATTTATAACCCCTGAATCCACTTATACATCTTACAAGTAGATTAGTGATTCTTTTTATTGATAGGTATGAAATTTTGTCCTTCAAAGAAAGATCCCAAGGCTCTGTTTTGTATGAGAAACTTGTATAAATATCATTAATAATTCTTTTTTGGTCTCATTTTGTTGGCTAATGGCTACTAATGTCTCTTTTTCAGATTTGATCCTCACAAATTGGTGGTTGTAGATATTTCTCACATCATACGTACTCATTTGAATGAGGGAAAACCGTCATGGAAGAAATTATCACAAAAGCAACGAGATTCTTTCTTTGACCTGTTTACGGTAATTAAATCTAAAGATGGAGTTTTATGTTAGAAACATATTGAAATAAATAAGTAATTGATTCATTTTTTTTTATACAACAAAAGTTTAAATGACCATCCGAACACAAGGTTACAATGCGACGCAACTTTGAAAAAAGAAGTGCAACTAAGATGTCGCAATTAATGCAGGATGTTCGAAGAGATTTAGAGTACAAGCCGGAATGGATGGGAGAGGATGTGTGGAAGCAATTAACAGTACATTGGAATTCCTCCAAGTTCAGAAAAGTATCTGCAACAAATAAAAGAAATTGTTGTTCTATGGATGGTGCATCTCTTCACACTAGAGGATCCATTCCTCATTGTTTGCATTGGAAAAGAATGGTATTATAAGTTTTTCTTCATATTTCATATATTATTATTTATAATAAATGACACTATTCTTTTGTAAATTGATAGAAAAAGGAAAAGGGTGTCGATCCATCATTGACTGGGTTTTATTTTCGCACCCATCGAAAAAAGGATCAAATTTGGGTGGGTGTTCATGCTGAAGCCGCATATGTAAGTACTCCGAATCAATTCTATATAATATTCAAGAGTATGTGTTGCTTGAAACTTTAGGTTTGTAGGAATATTGACTTCATCTTTCCTCAATTATGTAATAAATTTTAACTTTTTGTTATGTCTTTTAAATTTTCTCTTAGGGTGAATTTGAATGAAAAAAGTTATAGATTTCGTCTCAGAATTCAACTGTTCCAGGTGAGGATGAAGTTAATAGTCAGTCCACTGTTGAAATGCCGCCTGATTTAGATATATGGGTGGAGTCTTTTGGAAAGAAGAATAAGAAAGAGAGAGTATTTGGTCTTGGAATTGTTGCCAAGAATTTAATTCCATTATCAACTCAACCAAGTCTTTTGAATAACTCTCAGGAGGTTGATGATTTGAGAAGTCAAGTCCATACTCTCAATGCTTCATTGCAAAGACAAGAACAAGAGAAGTTTGAGATGAAGCAACAATTGCAGCGACAAGAAAAAGAGATGATTCAAACGAACAATAAACTTTCATTGTTAATGAATCATTTAGGATTTACTGCATCTTCTTCTCATCCACCCTAAGCCAATAATGAAAGAGATAATCCAAGTGAAGATGATATTGATGAATTAGATGAAGACATTAGTAGTGAATTTTGATTTGGATTGTTTTTTTTGTTAACTAGTACGAAATTTGGATTGTCTTTTTCTTATTAATTTGGTTTGATAAGTGATTCTTAATAGTTTGATTGTGTCATTTTTAGTAATGTATTATTGACTTTATAGTAATATTTTAGCAACTTGGTTGCTTTAAAAATTAGAAAGTGATTAGTTTAAAATTATCTCATTCAAATTAAATGTATATATTATTGTTACTTTGATATTTAACATATTATAATATTTTAAAAAATAATTAGACAAAATAAAATAATAAGAGAAAATTTTTCTGCGGAATTACCTGTGACTTTTTATTTTCCTGCGAAACTGCGACTTGAGATTTTCCTGCGCATTTACCTGCGGCTTTTTCCTGCGACTTTACCTGTGGATTTTGATTCCTGCGACTTTACCTGCGGATTTATATTACCCACAAAGGTTTTAGCTGAGGACGAAAAGTCGCAGGAAAACAGTGTATTTCTAGTAGTGTATGATAGAGAATATAAAAACACAAAAGTAAATAAATTGTGTAAGTAACAAAATAAATTCAGTTTCTATAAAAGAAATTAGAATATAAAAGAAAAAAAAATGAATGATCTAAATTATAAAATAGATTCAAAATTAATTACACTAAATATAATTTGATTGTCTTTGAGTGGCTTTTAAGAATTGAAAAAATATGAAATATTTACTATGTCATTGGTAAATATATAATTAATACATTTTTAGTATTATACAAATTAATTATCTCGTAGATAAATTTCTAACGTTATTCCAGGATTGATAACTTTTGTTTAATAAGTATTTTATTGACGGAAGTTTCTTTTTTTAATGTTTCAATTTAAAAATAAAAATATCACATTTTTAAGATTTTTGACTTTAATAATTATATATAATTATTATTGTTTTATTATAAAGTTGTTTAATAAATTTACAATATACAATAAAATGATCCAATGGATCTTTATAATTATTCGGATGCATCGGATCTATTCATATGTATAAATGAATGGGTTGATCCAATCCATTTAACATACTTTTCATGTAGTTGTTTAATAGATTTTATTGCCACCCCTAGTTGTTAGTGCAAGCAACATTGGTTGAGACACTCGAGAATGTACGTGTTACAAGCAGAAATAGCACCTCTTTTGGAGACTGAGCACCGTGTAAGCCGTCGTGCTTTCTTTCTCTTCTATTGATTCTCATTACCTTATTCATTTCTTCCATCTATTGTATTATAGGGAAGGAGAAAGAGACTCGACAATTCCAAGTCAGATCAAGTTTCATACCTTGAACTTGATGATGCAATGTTGGTAATCATCAAACCTCTATTGAACTAATTCTCATGTTATTATTACTTATTAGTATATGAACTATTGATAACTTTATGTATTCAAATTTCAGCTTGCAAATGTTGGATTATTGTCAAATGCATCTATTGGTATCAGTTTCATGTTTGCAACATCATGAAAGTTAACATGGGAGTATCATGTCTCTTCTGGTTTTTAATGGTTTTAAACTGGTTGAATATGTTCTCTGATTGTCTGGTTTTTTCGGATTTTCTTGACCAATCAACTAATTTATTCTAATTTGTGCTCACTTTCTCTCTTGACAACTTCTTATAGTGTTGTCTTTGCTTGTTGTACCTGTTATTTTGGCTGGTGTTCATAGATTTGGTCATTTCCTGCGCGAACTTCTAATAAAACTCAAATTGTAGTTGTCGTAGCTTCTTCAATTGCCGAGAAAGTGTTGTAAATCAGATACCTTAGAAACAAAGTATAATATATTTCTTTATGATCAAGAAACCCACAAGGGTTAGGGTTTATGGTAACCAAGAATAACAACAAGGATTGGTTATAAATTGTTATTCTTTTCTTTCTCTTAAAACAAGATTACAAGTATACAGGAATAACAAATAATCTCTCTCAATTTTTTTTTGGTAGGATAACCTCTCTCACTTTTGAATTAAGTTTTTATCTTCCAATTTTCCTTTATAGTAAAGATGAAAGACTAATATGCTTTTATAAAAAAACTAACATACTAACCTATGGAATTTTTAACAATTATCCATTACAAGCTAACTTAGGTATATGTTAAACCTAGGGTTCGTTCCAATATCTCACAAATCTCCACCTTGGAACAAACTCTATAACATCAAGGAACAATTAGACATACATACTAGAACTGACTTCGACTACAATATGTATAACTTCTGCACTATCATGTGAATCAACTTCGACTTCATGTTAAACCTCTTTCGTATCAGAGTTTGATCCAATATTCCACAAATCCCCACATTAGGCCAAACTCTATACCAACAAGAAATCAAAACTAGCTTTCTTCATGCAACATTACCAACTGCATACAGTGGAAAAATTTGCAACTGGACAACGTCTTTTCAGTTGCCGTTAATGCAACATTCATGGTCGCCACTTCCTTTAACACTTCCAAACAACCCTGCTGAACCAGTAGGGCTTTCATCTTCAAACGCCACAGACTGAAATCGTTCACTCCAATGAACTTTTCAATCTCATACCTTCATACAACATTATCAACTGCATACAGTGGAAAAATTTGCAACTGGACAACGTCTTTTTAGACGTCGTTAACGCAACATTCATGACCGTCTCTCACTTTAACGCTTCCAAACAATCCTGCTGAACCAGTAGGACTTTCATCTTCAAGCGCAACAGACCAAAATCATTCACTCCAATGAATATTTCAACCTCATACTTTGTTGAAGGCATCTTCTCCACGCTCACCGCACCAATTTGTTGCCAATCAGATACCTTAGAAACAAAGTATAATTGGTTCCTTGATCATTTAAGAAACCCACAATGTTTAGGGTTTAAGGTAACCAAAGATAACAACAAGAATTGGTAATAAACTGTTATTCTTTCCTTTCTCTTAAAACAAGATTGCAAGTATACAAGAATAACAAATAACCTCTCTCACTTTTGAATTATGATTTTTCTTCCTATTTTCCCTTATAGTTATGATGAGAGACTAGTATGCTATTTATAAGAAAACTAACATACTAATCTAATGGATTTTTTAACAATTATTCATTACAAGCTAACTTATGGTACAAACTAACTTAAATAATTAGTTCCATAACATAATGCTCAATTTGATAACAACATGTGAGCGGACTTCGACGAAATACTAAACTTTCGTTCTAATATCTCACAGAAAGATATTTCAACTATTGGATCGTGCCTCGTCCATGCCTATGTCCCAGAGATAAATGTCCTCTGGGATCCGTTACATAAAGTTTCTAAAGCATATTTTATATCTAAAGATGAGAAGTTTAATTGAATGTCTATTATCGTAGTGATCATGACAGAGAAGTGGAACTAGATATATTTTTTTCCTATCCGTCGTGCCCTAATCAAATGGTGATCAAGGTGGCTGTTTCCTTCTAGTTTTATGTTCTGGCTATACAGCTTCAGTGTAAATAGTTAAAATGATGTATACTTTCCTACTCATTTAACGCATGTGAGCTTGTTTCTTATAGCATTGTTTCAACTTACTACAATACCCCCCATGCAACAGTAATAACTCATTTTGACCACAAAATATAAGAGAGGTTATTACAGAGATTTTCACTATATCAAAAGAGTATCACTAGTATCCATGCTCTGAATAGCATATTTTGATACAAATAAGGCCTTTGATATTACATCAACATGATTATATATTAAAAACTAAGGGACAATTGCATCCCAACTTCCAAAACTAGAAATATCATGAATATAGTCTAACATGTTTTGTAAATTCTTAATCCGAATCAGAAGAAGAGAATGGAACCATTTCAAGCTTCTACTTCCCTGTGCTCCATGTTGTCTAAGGTAACTGGCATACATAGGTGTGTCGCACAACTTGTTTCCTGCATCAAATGAATATGAAATTAATCTTTTACTACAAGGTCAAAGAAACATGGTTTCAAGCAAGTGCATGAAGCAGAAGTACAACATACCTCTTCGAAATCACCTTAAGTAATCCGGAGAGTGCAAGAAGAATCACTCTCGTTCTTCACCTGCAAAGATTGTCTATGATGCTCAACTCGCTGAAGCTGCGATGACAGTTGTAGTAAGTCGATGGTTGCATCATCTTCACACGAAAGACGGTCTTTAGCATTCACAAAATCTGAATCATGAAAGATTCCATCTGCCATTTCAAAGTTCACAATATCATTATTGTCTGGTATTAATAAAGGACTGAGATGACCTCCATCTGCAGGACTTAATTCTGATAAAAATCCATCAGACACGCGGCTTGAGGACGTCGTTTGTGATCTTATGCTATAAAGATGGCTATGGCTGCTTGGGATAACCGAAGGGTGGTCAAAGGGAATTCCTGACGAATGGCTTGATGTGTTCTTGGATTGAGATGACAGAAGAGAGAGAGCACAAGAGTCTGAAATTCCTGATAATCCTCGAACAGTTGATGCTGCATGAAAAGCATTGAAGTCTTCCCTTCCTAATGAGGTGTTGCCAACGGAATGTGCATAATGGTTATTGTTTTCACCGAACATGCTGCTACTTGTAGTGGATGTGGCAACATTTTCTTGAAGAAAGGGAAATTGTTTGCCGTTGTAGGACGCAAACCTTGGCTGATGATGTCCATTCGTAACCGGCACAGAAGATAAAGGTCTAAAGCTGGTTTCATGTTCTGATTTAATCGGTCTCAAGAAACCATTTGAGAACACCTCTGGACAGATAAATGATGCCTGTGGTGGCTTGGTTCCGTGGAACCTTATATCTGCAAGAAATCAATGTAATTTAATGAATGCAGAAAGCAACAAATGACTCTGCATACGAAATAAAAGGGAGTGTGAAGAATAGAGTTCAATTCAATCATGATAAATTTTCATTACAAAAATATATTATTACCACCACATGGCTGAAACAATCTCCTGGAGTTCGCAGAATGAACGCCCGCTTGTGGTTTTCTGCGACGCTCATTATGGCCTGCAAGTCGTTTACGGCAACTGCGCTTACCATCATCAAATTCAGACAGCAAATGAAACCTGAATAACAAGCCAAACATTACAAGCAGACCTATACATCTTCTTATTTCGAGCTTATCCAAAAACTGATTCTAACCAAAAGTGAGTTGAAGGTAAAGAGATTTATATTCAAATGACAAAATAATTATATTCAAGAACATTGAAACATGTCAAAAACAGATATATAGCTCTAGAATCAATTTTGCCTCATTCAGACATCAAACCAAACACTAAAATGCATTGAAAGAAGTGATAATCTTGAAAAATTAACCAACCTGCTACATTGTTGACAAAACCTTTGCTCAATTCCATTGACTATGACTACAGCAGTTTTGGAGTGAACCTCACAAACTTTGTGCCTTTTGTGATACTCTTTACAAGAACTAAGATCCTTGTTACAGCCATAAACTTGACAGAATGCAGTGAGTGAATGCACTCTCACTCTCTTGGGAGGTGTTGATGATTCACAAGAAGACAACATAGATCCTCCATGACCATGATCACCAAAATGTCCCAGCTTCAAATCAATAAGAGAATCCCAACCATTAGTTTCCACCACAGAGTTTGAAAGCTTTGAATTTGAGTCCCCTTTTAAAGAAAACCCAATTGGGTCACCAAATTTAGGATCAAGTTTCTTACTTGAAACATTCCCAATGAAATTGAAGTCATCAGAAAATTGTTTCCCTAACATTTCACAAAACCCCATTTCTTCAGTACCTTGATTCTCATTGGAAACATAACTCCAAGATTCCATAACATGTAACAGAATCAGGGAACTATAGAAAAACCAAAAAAAAATAACAACAAAAGACTAAGCAAAAGATTATCTTTTTATTATAATAACCATTGAAAGAGCATATTTTGAAGAGGGGTAGCGACAAGAGAGTGAGAGGAAGTGAAAACTGAAAACTACAGAGAGAAAGTGTCAGAAAAACACGTGATGAAAATGGAGAAATGAATGAAATAGGTGAATGTAATGATGAATGTGTCAGGATGAAGAATAGAGAACTAGAATCCAAATTGTTATTATTGGAGTGAAAAAGAATAGGAATAAGAAAGCCATTGAAGAAGGGATGAAGAAAAGGAAAGGAAAAAGTGTTACTAGAGTGAGAGTTTTTACGGTGAAGAATGGAAATTGAAGAGTGATAATAATGGAAGTAGTGAGTATGTGTTTCTATTTTTGGGTAGGGACAATGTGGGTGTATAGTTTTCCACATTTCTCATTCACTTTACTTTGCTCCAATGTTAATGTGACACATGTCTAATGTTCTTGTCTTCAGAAGCATATAGTCACTAAGCTAGGTTTTGCCCCTACACTTCTATGACTAGACTCAATAGTGACACTCTCTCACAATTCATTGTATAGAGTATTGCAATTCATTATTATTTTTCTCTTTATATGTTTAATTTGGAATTTTTTATTTGGAATTTTTTACCGAAATATCTCAATTTTTTAACAAATTTTTTTAAATAATTCAATTTTCAAATTATTTTTTCATCTATCTCACTTTTTGTTATTGTTTAGAGGAGTCGTCATACCAATTGACAACTATGTAGAAATTATAAAAGATGTCGTTAATTGGATTGGAGACACCATATGCTCTCTCCAATCCAATTGACGATTGTGAGTCGTCAATTCAATTGGAGACAAGGTTCTAAGTGAAGTTTGCTATAAATAATGGTTGTGTGCTCAAGTATTTTCACATTCCTTCTCATATCTCTTGTGATATACAAGTAAAACTGAGATTTTTTTACTGTACTGCCGCACTCCCAAAAAATATAAACGAAAATGTCACCATTTAAAAAAAAGTACTGAAATGTCACACAAAGTACATGGGTTCGTCCACAACATGTACAAATCTTGGCTAAGATTAAGGGGTTCGTCCACCCATGGATAAACCTTTTTTTTTTCCTGGTATTTTTGCAGGGGTTCATCCACCCCAAGGACTAACCAGTATGTTTTTTTTTTCCTTCATGGGTTTGTCCATTGGACTTACCCTTTTAATGTTTTTTTCTTCGTTTTCTATTTATTTAAATAATATTTTAATATATTAATTAATATAAATTAGTAAATTGATTATTTGATTAAAAAAAATATTTAAAAATATTTAAAAATATATTTAAGTAATATTTTAATATGATTGAATATTTTATTTATTTTAATAAATTTTGGATGTATCAATTATTATTTAAAATAAATAAAATATTTAATCATATTAAAATATAACTAAAATATATTTTTATATTTTGGGATGTATCAATTAAAAGGATGTATCAATTATTACTCAAAATAAATAAAATATTTAATCATATTAAAATATTACTTAAATATATTTTAATAAATTTTGGGACGTATCAATTAAAAGGATTATCAATTATTACTTAAAATAAATAAAATATTTAATCACATTAAAATATTGCTTAAATATATTTTAAAATATTTTCTTTAATCAAATAATCAATTTAACTAATTTATATTAATTATATATTAAAAAATTATTTAAATAAATAGAAAACGAAAAAAAATACATTAAAAGGGTTAATCAATTCAATGGACGAACCACTACTAGGGTAAGTCCTATGGGTGGACGAACCCATGAAGGAAAAAAAACATACTAGTTAGTCCTTGGGGTGGACGAATCCCTACAAAAATGTCAGGAAAACAATGGTTTGTCCATGGGATGGGCGAACCCCTTAACCTTAACCAATGTTTGTACATAGGGTGGACGAACCCATGTATTTTGTGTGACATTCCAGTAACTTTTTTTTCAAATGGTGCCATTTTGGTATATAGTTTTGAGGAGTGCGGCAGTACAATATAAAAAAATCTAATACTTATATTATGTATACACGCCGCTATGGGAAAATGATTTTTTCAAGAGAGAAGCCTTCGATTGATATGTTGTTCTGAAATATCCAAAGTCTCAATCAACTAAAGAGGGAGTTGAATCGGTGCTTAGAGGAAGAAATTGGTGAAGTTGAAAAAATTCGAGTTAAGAATGACGCGAAAGCTAGGAAAATGATGTTTGGTCCTAATGAAATATGGTTGATTGTTATAATTTGTTAGAAATATTGTGTTTAGTTGTTGTATGTGTTGTTTAGATTAAATTTATTTAAGTTATTGTGATGTTTGTTGTTAACATTGTTGTAACAAAAAGTTCTTAATATATTCAAATATAAGGTTACAACAAGTTCTTATTGTGTAGAGGTGGATCTGACATTTGGACATTTTTCCTGTTGTGTCCAGACTGATGACATATACTATACAATCTTATCATTTTATCAACCGTATCCATCTCTGTTCTTATATGCGTGCTGTTTGGACGACCTTTTTTCTTTCTTCGCATCTGATTATTGTGCCAAACTATGTCCCCTTGGTATGGAGGCCAGTATTCCTCCATTGGTAACACTGCGAAACTTTCGTTGTAGACATTCATCATGTTAGCAGTCTTGTAAACATTAGATAAATGGTTGTACGGGTCCTGGCGAGCATGTGCGCATGCTGCAATTACATGGGAGCAAGGTACCCAGAAGGCCTGATACTTGCCACAATCACACCAGCATCTGTCTAGTCTGACAACATATTCTAAAAATGTCATTCCTTCATTGTGATCAATTTTCTCCTTAACACTGAAATTTCTCCCATGACGGTCAAAGTTTGTGACTGAACGTGTGTTAGCATTGATAGTTTCCTCTTTCATAACTTTCATTATGCATTGACTATAAACTTGACCAGACATTAACATTGCATTCCATTTTTTCCTCTTGATGCAAATTGCGATGCCAACCTAAAATAAGTTTATCTTACCATTGTCGTAAATGGAGGAACCATCTCCAATATTTCTTATGTGAACCAGTGATGGCAACCCTGTCTATACCAACTAATACTTATATGGCTTGGTATAGATCGGTTGCAACTGGTTTTCTCTCCGAAGATAAGTATCTACATGACCCACGCCAGACAACTTACACACACAAAGCAACCACATCTAACCAACGAGGAAGTTATCAGCCTTGTTACTCATAGCCCCTACCCAACTAAATTATCGAGCGACAAACACACAAATCCACTTTCCAAACATGTCAGACACTCAACCACAATATCATGAGCGTCCTCCACACCATGTCCAATAAAATGACTATTATCAAGACACACAAACATCACACCATAACCGACAAACATAACCATCACAACCACCCTATGGCTTTCAAACCCCACAACCATTTCAATCTTTCACCAACGAAGCCTTCACATCAATGTCCTCTTTCAATCTTCCAGGTCGCACACTGATGACCCCATCATCACATCCAAACTCTCTAGCATGGGTCACGACCTCAGTTACAGCATGTCGTCTTTCCATACACAAGACTACATAGAGATGCAAGAATTACTAAAGGAGTCTAGCGATGTTCCGGAGACCTCAACTCCCCAAACACCTGGAGTGAATCAACAACGAGGACAACGAGTGATACGACCTAGGGGATGTGGAATCAGTGGTCGATATGTCCAACCTGGTCGTCATCATTAAATTATGTAATTTATTTTTAATTATTTATTAATATAATCATATTTTTCATTATTTATTAAAAAAAATTATTTTATTTAATTAAATTTTACAAAAACACATTGTCTCCATTTGAATTGGTGATCCTTCATTTTCTTAACATACAGTCGTCAATTGAATTTGAGACTGCATATGATGTCTTCATTCGAATTGGCGACACCTTTTAATCTTTAAACAAGATCTCATCAATTGATATGACGACTTTTCTTAAAAATGACAAAAAAATGGAGAGGAAATAATTTGAAAAGTGGATTATTTAGAGAATTTTATTGAAAAACAGAAATATTTCAGTAAAAATTTCTTTAATTTAATTTAAAATATCATAAATAATAACATATCCAATAAAATAAAATTTTAAATAGTTTAATATTAAAAAATTTAGTATGATTTAGTAGTAGTTATAAATAAAGTAAAGTATGTTCCTTTATTAATTGTAAAAGAAAAAGCTTGATGATGCAGAGTCAATGCCAAGTCATGTTGGATTGAATATGTTGGGATCTAATAGACAGGACCCATACTATCGACACATCCCTTTCATTACAAGTGTGCATAACCATTAACTATTTTTTAACGTTTTGTGTATGTGTCAACAGACAATTGACAGAGAAGAGATTGCTCCAAAACAATTCAATTTCAACCAACCATACCTAAAAGAACTGTCAATTGTCTACACACCCAACCCAGTCAGCTTTTAATTCCTTCCAATTTTTTGATTAAAGTTATTAACGCACGACTGCTTCATTGCTCTCTCTTTAAATGGAAACAAAAATATCTTCTTCTTTTTTTCAAATTCAATGTTTAACGAATGTTTTTACAAATAATACTTATGAGGATATGTTATCAACAATCTCTTTGGATATTCTTAACTATGAAATCTATTTTCTTATAAAATAATTGATAAAAAAATTAAATTAAATTATCATGTAAGACACGTGTTTAGGTTATAAATCATACTTCGATGACTCGTATTTGTTCTTAGAATGTATTTGTTTTAAGAATTTATTTGTTTATATTTAAAATTTAAAAGTAAAAACTATCTAATTAATAAAAATTAATAAATAAATAATATAATGTATATTTAAAAATAGATAGAATCAATTCTCTAGGGTATCAATATTTTAATTAGTAATTTATGTTTCTGTTATTGTTTAATATTTATATAATTAACTTCATGTTCCAGTTAATATTTAATATTATGACCAATAATTTTATATTCTAGTTAATAATCAATATTTTGATTAATAACTTCACGATTCTGTTAATATTCAATGTTTTGATTAACAACTTTATGTTTCCGTTAATATTTAATAGTTTGATCAATAACTTCATGTTTCCGTTAATATTCAATATTTTAATTAGTAACTCATGTGAACACATAATATTTGTTCATGTTATTATTCAACATTTAAATTAATAGTTTAATATAAGTATCATATGTGTAATATGAGTACCCGTGTTTTAAAATAATAATTAAGGATTTGAATCATCAATATTTTTTTCCCGTTTATAAGAATGATAAATATTATTTTTGTTTTGACATTAATTATAAAAATATATGAATCAATAGTAAACATAGTCTCGTTTATAAAAATGACATTGTTTAAAAATATTTGATGATGATAAAATATTTTATAATAATAAAAATCTTAAATTGACAAAATATAGTGAAGATATATTCAATCAAATTAGTAATAACAATTTAATATATCATTGATTAAAATCAATATACAAATACAATATATTATTCTATATATTATTCTATATATAAAAGTATATTTAAATCAATAATAAGTTTATTCTTGTTATTATTCAATATTTAATTAAATGTGTTAATATCAGTATCATATATGTAAATGTGAGTATCTATACAATATTATTTCATATTTGAATAAAATTGACCCCAATAAAGTTTTAATTTTAATATTTTAATTACTTTATATTATATATAGATAAATATATATTGATCATTGATGAACTTGTGCGGTTAAAATTTTAAATTTTATAAAGGAGAAAACTTAGATACAATTCCTTAGATGTGGCTTATACTATTTTTAATTAAAATATGACAAGTATATTTAAATATTATTTATGGAGTAAAAATAGAAAAACAATTGCATACATGTAGGAGGAAATTATACGCGTGTCATATTTTTAGTATAAAACACACATAAATAATTATATCTAAGTTTTCTCCTTTTATAAATGACATATAGATTTCATGATTAATAAAAAAATATGATACAATTTTGATACTATTTATTCATACATTACTTATGTTTCATTCTATTAGTATTTATATTGAAGTTCATTTAATTCTTTTAAATTGTAGGGTATTTTGTACCTAAAAAATTTTGTATGATTATTTATTTAATTATATAAATGAGTTATCTTTTGTCAATATACATTTTAAAAATTCGACCACAATAGAATGTGTGACTCTCATATTAACTCATATTAAAAACTCTATATATATTGTTCACGTCTATATATAATTGTGTTTTAAGTGGTTTTCATATTTAATATGTAATTTTTTATTTATAAAGTTTTTATATATTGTAAACTTATAAAATAAGTGTCTACATATTTTTTTTCTTCCACAGATTCAATTTTCTTTTGCAATACAATCTTGGAACTAAGGTTGGTTGATTCAGTCACGAGGTGAATGATTTATTTTTCTTTGTTCTAAAATTTTAATTACTTGTATAGTTACATTGATTTTTAAAAACTAAAAATTAATAAATAAATAGTAATTTAAATGTACTTTAACAATCATTTTAAATTAAAATAGTCTCTCCTTTATAAATAATATACTTAATTATTTGTTGGGGAGAAAAAAATTAAATGTAATTAAGTTATATATATATATATATATATATATATATATATATATATATATATATATATATATATATATATATATATATATATATATATATATATATATTTAATTGAATGATATTAAAAGAAAAGTTATAAGTAATGAAAGATATTAAAAAAATAATTAATATTATAAAGAGTAATTCGACAAAAACTTATAAATAGAAATATATTATAATATAATCTTATCATTTTATTATATTATAATATATTCTATTTCTTAATATTTTTAAATTTATTTTAATTGAAAATTTATTATTTATTTAAAATAGAATAATATGATTATTTTATTTAAAAAATATTTTATCATAAGTTAAAAATAATTTTGAATTATGTTTCTTCGTTCTAAAAATTTAATTGCTTGTATATGTACATTGAATTAAATAGTAATTTAAAGTTTAAACATACATTAACAATCATTTTAAATTAAAATAGCTTCTCTTTTATAAATAATATACTCTTAATTATTTGTTAGAGAGAAAAAAATTAAATGTAATTAAGTTCTACTTAATGAATGGTATTAAAAAATATATATTATTAAGAGTAATAAATTTTATTTATCTTATAATAATGATTCAATGGTATAAATGACATTAAATAACTTTGTTTATCATATTATTTTTATTTATTTTATACTTTTATTCAATATTTAATATTTTTAAAACTGATTTTTTAATTATTTTCTTTTAAACTTATTAATACCTGATATAAATTCAAAAAAAAATGTATATTCATTATAAATTATTGTAATATATTTTTTATGATTATTATTTGTCATGAGTTAAGAAAGAATAAAACAAATATTATGAATTTGTAACATATTGCATATCAAATATAAAAAAACAACATGATTCAGTTGCAACATATTTTATATTAGTTTAAAAAATGATAATTAGAAGATCAAATATCCTCAAATAAGACGATGTCATAAAATAAGAAAGTTATAATTATAAATTAATTAGTATCATAATCATCTATTATTTTCATAAATATATATTTAAAATCATTTTTTAATTGTATTTAAAATTAGTATTATAATTTCTCTTTTATAAATAATATACTTTTAATACTATTAAGATAATCTAAAACATATTTATTAATTATTTAATAATTTTTCATCTGTTATATAGAAACATTAATATAAATAAACAATAAAAAATTAAATAAATATGGTTTGATAAATATTCCATGTTTTGATAATGCCTACTGTTTTATAAAATAATACAATATATCCATCTTTTCTCAAATTCTTCTATTATTTCCTTTGTATGTTTTATTTATGTTTTATGTGTTTCTTCCTTCTTCCTCAAACTCAGATTAAGTTAGGATGAAATATACAACAAACTCAGATTAAGTTAGGATGAAATATACAACAAAGATTTCTTAACAAAATGATTTCTAAATAAAATGAAGTATACAACAAAGATTTCTTAACAAAAAGATTTCTAAATAAAATGAAGTATACAACAAAGATTTCTTAATAAAAGGATTTCTAACCATATGTAATTTGATAAAATTCAAAGAAGTGTAAATTATATAAAATGAAGTAAAATATTCAATAAGTTTAACCTTACCCGATAACTTTTCTTATTTTATAGAACTTTTCCTATTTTATGGATTGTAATATATTACACTGCTACGATAGAAACATAAACAATAAAAATCTTCAATAAAAATCTTCTTAAACAACAAATTTCCTAAACCACTAATTAACATTGCAATATAATTTTCTTAGAAGATGAGACTGAAGCTGAATGTATTGGATGTATTGGATTGGTTTTAAATAAGTAGGTTTAAAGATTAAAGGCAGAATCCACTACAATTTGAATATGTGTGTTACAATGGTTATAATTTAGGTGCTTCAAACGTTGTGCTTCAAACCTTATGGAATTGAAAAACCATTGAAAGTTGAGAAAGGAAGTTAATAAAAGATGAGTCAGGAGAAGAGAAGAGTGAGTTTTCATATATGATAGAAGATTATTATCGAAAACATTGTTCACATCATCAAAAGTGTTATATCTCCTATTCTCTTAAATATTTTATATCTGGTTAATTTTATATCTTGTTAATTGAGATAAATTGAATTTTTAAATATTTTATTCTTTGTCAGTTGAGAAAAATAGGATAATTACACAACTACAAATAATAATATTTTCACCTTGAAATACTTAAAACTGAGAGTATAGTTTATGGTAATGTCATGCTAACAACCTTTTATTTTGGCATCTCTTGTGCTAGTTTTTAATAAATCTTTTGCTTCTTAAAAAAAAATGATATATCTATAAAAAGCGTTATTTTATTTTTAATATAGCCTATTACCGCGGTCTTTTGAAAAAACTAAGGGAGTATAAATATCATTGACGCCTTGAATCCCTGACACTTTTGTTTTATGTTTTTTTCAATGGTTATATGTTTTTTTTAATGGTTTGATTAGTATTTCTCACTTTGACGCCTTTTCAGATTCCATTTCTTCTTTGTTAAATTTTTTCCTTCATTTTTTTTCTAAATTAATTAGTAAAACTCAAAATTTTTGTTATCAATAAAAAAAATAACGTAATAATACAATTAAAAAGTAAATGAAAATTTTCATTGCTAATCAGAGAAGCAGGACAGCAAATGATAAAAAAATCAGGACAATGGATAACTATTTGACATATTCAAACTTCTGACCCCACTCAACTTCAACAATTAATCCTACTCTTTTTTACCCTTTTAACTATCCCTAATTGAGAGAAAAGTTGAGAAAGAACTCTTCTATATGGTATGAGGAAAGTCATTTCCTCGTGAGAGGTCACAACCATTTCCCTTAAGAAGTTAAAAATAGTAAGAGGAAAATTAATTTTGACGTTGTGGATAAGGAAGTACAAAAGATGTTTGTGATAGTTGGCATACATTGGGAAAATGTGGTTTGAGAAGACATTGTTGAATCTATATTGTTCAACACAATTACCTCTATCTTCACACTTTATTGTTTGAGAAAGTGATGAAGTATTGGTGATAGGAAAGCCATATACATTGGATTGTATTATCACAACATCCTCACCAGATTGTCTAACGGAGACATTTAACCAGAACTCTATTACGAGATTTATAACGCCCTAGACTCACATGTTTTGACCTCACTCACATGCTTTCCAGGAAACTTCCCAAAAGGTCACCCATCCCTAAATTGCTCCAAGTCAAACACACTTAACTGCAGAGTTCTTATGGAACATGCTCCCGAAAATAAGATGCATCTCATTGGTATATGTAGTACCAATCAATCCTTATAAGCCTTCTTTCAACTATGCAGTGCCATACATGCACATCTTCAAGATCCCTCTTATTGTGATGTTAATTCGATTTTTCCCTAGAAGTTGCTAGAAGTGTCTCATTATCATGCCTCGTGCACTGACAACCACTCCCTCACCAAGCTGTTAGGAGTGTCTCATTGTCTTGCCTCGTGTACCGACAACCACTCCCTCGCACTCGAGTGTTACATCGTACCAGGAGAGGTCCGACTCTGATACCATTTGTAATGCCATATACTACTTTCAGGATTCTCGACTGACCCCACAAACCAACACGATTTTTTTCATCATGATTTGACCTCACTCACATGCTTTTCGGGAAACTTCCCAGAAGGTCACCCATCCCCAAATTGCTCCAAGTCAATCACGCTTAACTGTGGAGCTCTTATGGAACGGGCTCCCGAAAAGAAGATGCATCTTGTTGGTATAGGTATTATCAATCAATCCTTATAAACCTTCTTTTAAATATGTAGTGCCATACATGCACAGCTTTAGGATCCCTCTCATTCTTATGTGAGTTCGATTTTTCCCTAGAAGTTGCTAGAAGTGTCTCATTGTCACACCTCGTGCACTGACAACCACTCCCTCACCAAGCTGTTAGGAGTGTCTCATTATCATGCCTCGTGCACCGACAACCACTCCATCGTACTCGAGTGTTACATGTAACCATTCTTCTCCCTCTTTGGCTTCGAGTGTTACATGATTAATGTAGATGGGTCCATGAGGCATGTCAAAGTAACTTTTCAACTTATGTTTAAAAATAGTTTTCATTAGATCAAAACCATGGTCTTTCAAATCTTTAAAATCAGTAAACTTTTCATTGATAATAAACAAAAGATTTCCATCTCCATTGAAAGTTTTTGTAGACATTTTTTGAATAAAAAGAAAATAATTTTAAACTAGATTTGAAGACACAAAGATTTAGAAATAAAACACCTCTTTGAAAATATAAAAGATACATTACTTTTTGAATAGGAATGATCATTACTATTCTTGTGATATGATTCCAATGCACGATGATCATTACGATTTAAAATATATATGTATATAATCAACATACTACCTCGGTTGTTTCATATAACCGGGGGAAAAACCATGAACCAACAATGCAAGAACCTTTCTTTTTTATTATATTTTTTATTTGTAAATATTCTTTGTAATCAATGAAATGTAAACAAAAATCAATGGTTTTTTTACCTGGTTTTATATTAAAATGAGGGTTAAAGTATTATACCTAAATCAAGCATAAAAAAAACCATTAGTGATTTTGTTGATCAAATATATGTCGTTCATTTCAAGAGATATCAATGCTTAAAATACTACCATTAGTGATTCGCGTGAAACATAAAAAACTTCAATTGTAAAAGCATATTTTTGAATATGAAGAAGCAAGTGAAGCATCATTAAACACTTGAAACTATCTACATCCACCTCTTTGGTTTTGCAAGATCATTTTCCATGAAAAGATCGATAAGATGGATGCAAGAGCAGAAAATTATTTGGGTTTAAGGTTTGTGTTCTTAACTATTTATTTGAGAAAAAATCATTTATTTATCTAACATTTTTTTCGTCAACCCTTTTTTGTTTTATATCAGAAACAAATCAATGCGAGGTAAAACCATTGAAAATATAGTCGCACCTAACATTTGATCTTGCCCAAATATCAAAGATTCAAAGATCTAACAAATGATCTTCATGGACTAATTATTTTTTTATTTTAATATTCTATGTAAAGAATGTAATATTATGGATAAACATCTTAGTTTGTAAGCAAATTATTTTATTAATATCTTGTGTAAATAATGCGATGAGTTTTAATTAGAAAAACAATATATATTAGTCCTCGGTTTATGGATAAACCGAGAGGTATGAGGTGTTGCTTTTATAATTTATAAAAATGTAGATGTTGAGGTTCGAACCCATGATCATATAACTTTACTCCTCGACTTTTCATTAACCGAGGTGTCAATCAACATCTTTTTGTGTCACCCTTCATTATGTTGCCTCAGTAGCCGATGTTACATCTCTTTCGTGTGCGACGTTAAAAGCATTATTTATAGTAATGTTAGTGAATTCAGATGAGTCTAATTATTATTCATTTATAATGACCTTTATTAATTTGTGAAAGAAATGAACATTTTGGTAATATTGATAATTGATCAATTGCACTCTAGAAGAAATATCCTATTTAAGATATTTTTTTATTCCTCTTTCCTTTCCAAATCCTTTAATATTATGTTTTATATATATATATATATATATATATATATATGTATATATATATATATATATATATATATATATATATATATATATATATATATATATATATATATATATATATATATATATATATATATATATATATATATATATATATATATATATATAATTTTCTACTTGTAATGTACATTTTTTTTTGTTGACTCCCTAGTTAAAAACTTGGACATTGAATCATTAATTTTGTTGATGAGCGCTTTAAATTTTTTTGTTTAGTTTTGAGTTTAAGTTTGTATTTGAATTTCATTTGCATTTGAATTTGGGTGTATATATATATATATATATATATATATATATATATATATATATATATATATATATATATATATATATATATATATATATATATATATATATATAAAAGCCCAAAGTAAGATGAATTTATAACAAAAATGTGAATTTGAAAACTTGAGATTAGTAAGTTAATTATAGAATTCTCTCTCTCTCTCTCTCTCTCTCTCTCTCTCTCTCTCTCTCTCCCCTCTTTGAATTATATCCTTTTCATATTCTTCAATTCTTGTGCATCAATAGATGTTCATTCTTGAACTCCAATAATTGGTATCTAGAGCTCTGATTTGATTCACAGGGAAACACAAGTGTAATGAGGTGTGTGATTGATTTCTTTCTTGAAATTTGAGTTGAATTGAAGTTCGAAATCAAAGAGAAATACAAATATTGATTCTCAGGGTTTGGGAAATATGAGTATTGGTGCAAACTGAGTGATTTGCACAAGAACGAAGATGAAAAGCGAAACCAATAGCTTAAACACAAAGCTTACATTATCCGATAGAAAGAATTAGAATTGTTGGTCGATTCAGATGCATGTATTGTTTGGAGCTCAAAATGTTCTTAATCTAGTCAATAAAGATTACACACTGGTTGCAGAAAATGAAAAATAAGCATAAAGAAATGTGCAACATGAAACAAGGAAGAATGATCAGAAGGCATTGTTATATATCCATCAGTGTGTGGATACGAAGGTGTTTAAGAAAATTGTTGATTCGACAACGACAAAGACAATATGGGATACACTGGTATGGAGCTATGGTGATGACACATCAGTGAAGAAGGTCAAGTTACAGTCCCTACGCAAGAAATATGAGAATTGCAACATGAAAAACAATGAAAAGGTACATGATTACATCTCTAAAGTGATTATGGTCATGAACGAGATAAAGTCTGGTGGAGAAACTCTATATGAACAAGTAATTATTGAAAATGTACTAATATCACTTACTCTTCAGTTTGATTGAATAGTTGTAGCCATATAATACTCTAAAGACACAATCATAATGAGAACTGAAGAGCTTCAAAGTAATTTAGAGATACAAAAGTTGCGTATGACTGAAAGAAACTCTGAAAGGGAGTAAAAACATGCTTTGAAAGCATCTTCTGGCAAGAAGAACCATAAGCAAACATGACTAGAGAACAAGAAAAGGTATGGTGGTGGTGTTCAGAAGTCAAAACTCTCCAACTCTGAAGAGATGAAACATAAGAATGTTCGGAGGGGAAATGCGAAGTTTGATAAGAGGAAGGATCAGTGCTACAGTTGTAATAAGTTTGGCTATTTTGTTATTGATTCCTGGTCAAACGAGGTTAGAAAGGGTGAAAAAGCCAACATATCCATATGATATTCTGATGATGAACATGTGCTACTAATGGCATCTGAGAATGCATGTGAAAAATTGGTAGAGTGGGGTGGTATATTGACATTGGCTGCTCAAACCACCTAATTAGAAACAAGAAATGGTTGTTTGATTTTGACTCAGATAGAAAGACCAATATCAGATGCGTTGATGATGAGTATCTAAATGCTAAAGGAATGAGAAATGTTAAAGTGAAATTGAAAAATGGAAAATATGTACTAGTTAAAGATGTATGGTACATTCCTGGCATGAATAGAAATCTAATGAGTGTAGGTCAGCTGATCGAAAAAGGATTTTCAGTAACTGTTGGAGTACAAATAGAGTAGGGTTTTTTATCGTTCCACAGAGATTGTTGTGTGCTATTACCGTCGTTTTACAATCATACTAGTTTTAAACTTAATGGTAACAAGGGGTTTTTGGTTTGAGTAACAGATTGTTTTGTTTGCATAAAATATTAAAAGTTAACGGTAAAAATTATTGGTTTTTGAAAGGTTTATTAAACACGTGCCAAGATTAGGGTTCAACAAGTCATTTTGCACGGATAGAATCGATCAAGTAGATGAACTCATTTAGACGATAAACATAATCACATATCCTCTCAATATGTTTATCTCTAATACATATTGTGAGATTTACCATTTTGATCCATTGATGATCTCTCACTCAATCTATTAAAATGGCAACATTCAAAATCAATACTATGTGAACATCAAGTCTCATAACTATCTCTAGCCTATGTTCTATGATGGATAAAAAACCTAGATAAAGTGTGGAACACATTTCTCATTCATTAACAACACAAATAATATATCATAAAGACACAGTTTTCACCATATATTTATCATCACAAGTTCATACACAAGGATCAATACCTATACATACAAAAGAAAGACTTATCTACCTTCTAATCTTGACATAGGAGAAGCTTAGCTAGCCATAATAATGGTAGCTTCCATAATAAGAAAAAGATGAAGAAGACAAAGCATCAATGACGATCTCCCAACTTTTGATGCATCGAATCTTCGAAAACAAGAAAATATATTGAATTTAGGGTTTTAGGTCTAAGAAAAAGTGTAACATCCCTCAAAAAGTTTGTTCAACCCTTTGTATAGGGGGCTGAAATACACAGAGCTCGCTAAGAGAGCAGGTGCTCGCTAAGCGAGCAAGCATTAATTAATCAAACCGCCTTAACTCGCTAAGCGAGCTTCAGGTCTCACTAAGCGAGTAATTCTCTGCCAAGAGCTGTTGTTGGTCGCTAGGAGCTCGCTTAGCAAGCTTCAAAACTTGACTTTATTTAAAAGTCTTCAAAAGAACGTTCCCTTGATTTGCACTTTCCATTACAACGGAAAAACCTACAATTATAAAAACCAAAGTTAAATAAGTAATCTTATTAAAACACTTAAACTATACTTTGAATATTTACCGGAAACAACGAGAAAAAGCATCAATTATCAATTTAAGATCATGAAAAGTGCCAAAATCTAAACTACTTATTAACACAATTTAGCATTTATCAGTAACCATGAAGGACAATCTCTTGAAGTTGTATAATTGTAATCAAAAGTTGATTATATAGTTTGAACCAGGAACAAGCAAAACATTCAAATTGAATGTTGCAACAATATACACTTAATGCCTTAGTGCAAGAAGTATTGAAGAGGAAAGTGAGTCGTGGCACAATAGATTGGAGCATATGAACTACAAAATTTTAAGGCATCTGATTTTAAAGAATCTGGTACATGGAATTCCTAAAATTGTGGCACTAGAGAAATCATGTGATATATGCAAAAGAGGCAAGCAACCAAGATTTCCATTCTCATCAGAAATACATCCAAGAGCAACTCATGTTTTGGGTGTGGTAAATCCTGATGTATGTGGGCCATTTGAGGTACCTTGACTTGGAGGGAACAAGTACTTTGTGTAATTTGTGGATGAGTTCACAAGAATGATATGGGTAACACTTATTAAGTTCAAACGTGAGGTGTTTATTGAGTTCAAGAAGTTCAAAGTGAAGGCTGAAAATCAAAGTGGACAATGATTAAAGATCCTCATAACCAATGGTGGTGGTGAGTTCAATTCAACATAGTTCAAGAAGTTATGTGAGGAACACGACATTAAGCATGAGGTGACTGCTCCATAAACTCTACAACATAATGGTCTTGTTCAAAGGAGAAATAGAACTCTATTTTACAAGACAAGGAGCATGTTAAAGGAGAAGAATTTACCTAAGCAATTGTTTGGTGAAGCAACCACCACATCAGTATATGTGCTTAACAAATGTCCAATAAATAAGTTATAGGAAGTAGTTCCTATTGAGAAGTGGATTGTTAGAAATAATAGTGTCAGCCATTTCAAGGTGTTTGGTTTTGTATGTTAAAAACATATACCAAATGCCACTGGAAAGAAATTGGATGACATAAGCAAAGTCATGTTACCTATATGTTACCACAGTACATGTGCTTATAAGCTTTATTGCCTAGTCACCAATAAAGTTGAATTCATACAAGATGTTATAATGAAAGAATTAGAAAAATGGGATTGAAACAAGTCTCAATCAAACTCTAGTATAGTGTTAACACTAGAGTCTGATTCTGCCTCTAAAGAAGATTCTACCTCTGAAGGAAATGTTGCCTTTGAAGGTCATTCTAACTCTGAAGGAGAGTATGAATATGAAAATGACTTTGACTTTGAAAACGAGTTTGATTATGAAGGTGACTTTGACTCTGAAGGTGAGTTTGACTCTGATGGTGGATCTGCCTCTGAAGGTAGTCCAAACTTTGAAGGTTGAACTTCTAAAGGTGGAGCTTCTGAAGGTGGTCCTGCTTCTAAAGGTGAACTTGCACAGTTCTAGAGGCTAGAGAGATTTAGATAGATACCAAGGAGACTTACAAACTTTGAGTTGCTGCAAGATAGTGAAATTGACTTTGAAAGGGAAGTCATACAGAGTGTCATGATGGTGGACTTTGAACTTGTTAGCATCAATGATTCTCTCAAGAAGGTGTGGGTGAACTCCATAAATGAAGATATTGAGGACATTGAAAGAAACAAGACATGGGAATTGGTTGTTCTACCTCAAAACAAGAAATTCGTCAATGTGAGATGGGTTTTCAAGATAAAGTTAAAGCCAAATGGTTCAGTTGCTATGTATAAAGCAATGTTAGTAGCTAGAAGATTCCTACAAAAGTTTGGTTTATACTACTTTGAAGTGTTTGTACCTGTAGCTAGACATGAAACCACAAGGTTGGTTATTGTTATAACTACAAATAAGAATTGGCCTTTGATACATTTAGATGTAACGTGAGCTTTTTTAAATGGTCCATTGCAAGAAGAAGTTTATGTGTTACAACCTCCTGGATTTGTGAAAAATAACATAGAAGGAATGGTGTGCAAGTTGCATAAAGCCTTGTACGTGCTGAAACAAGCTCCAAGGGCTTGGAATATGAAAATTTATTCAATTTTCAAGCATATGGGTTTCAAAAAAATGTGAAATGGAATATGGTGTGTGTAACACCCAATTTTTTCGTATTTATAATTTTAATTTAATTAAATTTAGCTTTACTTAATTGTCGGTATGTGATTATTTTTTAGGGGTTTATGCGGAGTAATGTGAATTAATTTGAATATTGGCTAATTTTAATTAATTAAAATAATGAGAAAATTAGAGAAATTTAAGAGTTTGGGTAGACATTGAGAATAGTGAATTAATGGGGTAAAATGGTGAGATTTTATGCAACATTGGTCCTAAGTGGAATAATTAAAAGTGTTAAATTAGGTTAATATAAATTATGATATTAGTGAAGACTAAGAGTTTTTATACTACATGAACTTCCGGGCAATATTTTAAAAATCGAACCGGTCATCGAACTGGTGAGGGTATTGGGTTATTGGTTCACTAGTCGAACCACTGGATCACTGGTCGAACCGCATGTCTAAACTGAATAATTCGGTTGAATAAACCTGTCACTATAACTAAATTATATAGGTATTAAACTGGTCGAGCCGGATGACTCAGTGTCTAAAAAAATCACTAACACCTAAAAAATTTAAAAATATCATAATTTCACAAGTTCATAATTTAAATTTAAATTTGAGTCAATTATAAATTGAGTCAAATAATTGATTTTAAAATTTAATCAAAGTATCAATCTCAAATATAAACTTATGTTTGTTGTCTATCAAATATACATTACCATTTACTTTACGCAACACTCTATCCCAACTAATAGAAACCAATGATATTAATCACATAGGAGAGAAAATAGAGTATGTTCAAATTCTGCAACCTATCAATGTTATAATACTGCAATAGTCTCTATTTACTAAATTTAACATCATTGTTACCAGTTTTTAAAGGAAGAAATATCAAATTTCTCTTTTATTTTGATTTTATTTCAAATAATAATAAAAATATCATTTTAATTATTTTTTTAAATAAGCATTTAAACCGCCAATTTTTCAAAACTGCCGATTTTTCAAAATCGTCGATTTTCCGGTTTTATTACTGGTTTACACCAGTTCTCGTCGGTTCAATTACATATCCGATCCAACAAGTGAACAAGACCGGTTACCACTATGGTTCCTGGTTCAACCGGTTCGACCAGCCAGACCAGTCTGGTTTTTAAAACTATGCTTGAGAGTTTTGAGAGAATGAGCTTTTGGAGAAAAGAGATAATCAAGGGTTTGAGGGAGAAGGAGATTCCATAGCCTAGAAGGTTGCTTGCATGTGGGAAAATAAGGTAAGGGAGATAACTACTCTAATAATAGGAGTAAAATGCATAAAGGGTGGAAAAAGGGTCTTCATTGTAACACCATTCTAACATAACAAAATATATGCGATAATTATACTTAAATAAATTAGAGTACATCACAAAACGTGTCACATTTCTTCATAAAACATCAATTAAAACATCCTACTCCATAACACGGGTTTTTAAAACATTTAAAATTCTCACTTCTTTAGTAATATCAACAATCAAATTTAAACTTCGCAGCGGAATCATAACTTCAAATATAACTTTCTTTATTTCATCAAAACATCAAGACCTTTTGGTCATTATCAACAATCGTCATCAAATAAAATCGGCATACAAAAACTCATAAAATAACCCTAACAAAACAACATAATATTCATGTAAGCCTTCACCACCCGATGTTACACATTAGAGCAAGACACCATCTAAAACCAACAGAAAACTAGAAAGACTCCAAGCTAAACTCCACACACTGAGAAGTTACTCTTGATTATCTACACATTACCCACGTGGAGGCAACATTCAAATATGTGGGCTGAGTAATCACAATTCAATATAAATCATATAAAGAAAAGACATTAACATGACAACATTCATCCTTATCAAATACTAAGACGACTCACCCAAAACATTATATAAAACATCACATCATCAATATCACTCATATGCAATCATGCAATACCATCAAGAATGAAATGCAACATCATCAGAATATGCATGTGGTACCAATCATCATAAAATAGACATTGGGGCCATTAACCCTCCACAAGGGAGTACGTCACAAAATACTTCAATCCGCACAATGGGATTGAAGCCATCAAAATAACGGCCTGAAGTCCTATCATCATCACTGGACCGAACTAATATGCCATGAATGCATGATGAAAAACGTCATGATAATTATCCTTAATGAATTTGTCAAAATTGCATCAACATTCGTTTAAATATTCATCATACTCTTCACATAGCATATATACATCAAATATGCACATCATCAATTTATTTCGTAATAGCATAATTAAATAACATCACTAACACTTGTCAAAATCATCATAATAAAATCATTCACATGACCTTCATCACATAAGCATCAATACACAATCATCATATAATATTCAACATATAATTAACATCAATAAACATCAATACATGATTATCATCACACAAACCATCATCACCTAATCATCATCTCTAAGTCAACAACACCTAATCGTTATCTTCTAAATCATAAACATAATCGACATTCACATTCATTTACTTATTCATCATATTCATCACATAGCACATACACATCAAACATACGCATCATAATAGCATTGTAAGCATCTTACAACAACATATACCTCATGACGTTACCATCACATTCATCACCGCATCAATCACCAATGTTTCGTATTTTAAAACATATTACTACGACAATTAAATCGAGCATTTTTTAATTTCAACACTGGAAAAATACGTCATACTACTCATTTTATTTCATCAAATTAAAATTCATAATGTCAGATTTCCGACACTTCGAACGACATCCCAATCGGACTCACAAATCATAAGTTATGAATTCTTCAAGTTTTTGAAATAAAGTTGTCAGGGGGTACCGCGCTAAGGACAGTTTTCCATGCTAAGCGCCCTCCCTTCTATCTCTACCGCACTAAGCGTGATTTTTCGGGCTAAACGCCCTCTGCGATTTCATCAAAAACCCCCAACGATGACAACACGATTGCACCTGTGATTTCGCATGTCTAAACTGGGTTTTAACCTCAAATTATCATAGATTAGGTCACTGTAACCTATATCTAACATACTTTAATCAACAAAACAATCACAACACCACAAATTCATTATTATTTCACCATCCCTAACCTCTTAATCCTAGGGTTTCCCTTAAAATCCCAAATCCCTACAAACATCTAGACTCTATATCATAAATATTGAAAGTTAATACTCCCCATACCTTAAAACATTGTTTCTCCCAATATTCTCTTGATCTTTCACCGGATTCACTTTGTGTCCTAACCTCCTCTTCTCCGTTCTTCAGAGCTCTTCTTCAGACACGCTTGAACCAAAAATACGAATAATGAGAATTCTCTCCATTATTCCCTACTTGACTCCAAATACCCCTAATATGTTATCCCATTTTTGCCCTCACTAATTCCACATAACATTACCAACATGCCCTCATTAACTCTACACCAATGACTACCTTTCCCTTGGGGTTCTCCTCCTTTTTGTTTTAATTAACAATAATAATCTAAATGACCTAATCCACATTATTCTATTATTATCAACACTAAAATAATTCCAATTAATCACTTAATTCACCCAATACATCAATCCACATTATAAACTACATCTTGTATCATGTTATCTCACTGAATTTCACCGATAAATCCTGAATATTTATAATAATCCAATTAAATAAATATCCTAATTATTTTGGGGGTGTTACACTCACCATCCTTTAGGTTTTTCATCTTTTTCCATAATTATCGAGGGTTATGTGTTCTTTATTGGGGTTTATAAGAAGTATGTTATGAATACTCTAAAATACATGAAATTCATATTATGTTTATGCTGGAATTTGTATATGATGTGATTGGATGCATTATGAATCTTGTTGTGGTTATCAATGTGTTGTTCATTTTATGAACATAACCTTAATTCCATGATTGATTTATGATTATATAATGTGACGCGCTGCCTGTTATTGCATCCAGCGAGTTGACAGTCGTCACCTTTGTGATGGTTCACCCATCACGACCAGGCTGACCTTGTTCAAAAACGATTTTAATCATAACTTGAGTTTTGTGAATCTGTTTGCAGCGTGGTTTGAAGCATTGGAAAGCTAACATGTAGCACTATCTAATAGTGACGCCCTAAGATGATTAATGTGAATTTAAATGCATGAATAAGAACCTTTTTCCTTAAGGTGTAATATTATGTGAGGTTTAATGATGATGAACAAACTTTTAATTATTGTGATCGATTGAATTTATGAATACCTCACGAGGAGTGAAATTGATGTTGTTGTCAGGCTTGTTTAAAATATGCAATTGCAAGTCATAATGTAAGCATGTATATGTCGTGTCATGTCGGTGGCTTATTTTGCATAATTGTGCATTTGACATCCATCATTTGTGTGCGAACTTTCGTTTGGTGGTGTACTCTGGTCCAGTGGTGGGATCAGGAGCGAGTAACTTATTCTCATATGATGGGAACAATGCAGCATTGGTGATTCAATGGTGATTAATCGATAACAATTTTGGTATTCTCTAAGAAAGAATGTGGCATTGCTTGTCGATCACCGTATCCAAGTTTAAAGCTTCTTTCGATTTCATTTTCTCAATGTTTGTGGTGAAATAGGTGAGATATCTCCCTTAGAGATGGAGAATTGTCTCTTTTCTTTTCAAATACAATTTAAAACTTACCAACCAATTCAAATTATTTTTATAATTAATCAGCGAAGGAACTGAATTCTGGAGTCTAGCACTCCACATAATTCTTGAATGCAATCACTCCTAGGCTAGCCCCACGCGACGTGGTTCATTCTCCCTTTCATTTAAAACACTTTAACAAAGGTCAAACATCTTTTCTCCAAACGAACATTGTTTAAATATTTCTATCTTGCAAACAAGCTAGCGCTTCAGCCTCCACCGCGAGTATAAGCCAACACTTAGTAGATTAGAAAGCATTTTCAAACAATCGTTCAATTAAAAACCACAAACCGTAGTTTCACGAACTACGAAGCTCTGACTTTCCAATTGCACAAGGGAATACGTAGGCATATGGATTTTAATCCTTCGCGAGCACATTAATAAAAAACTTAATCTTTTCTCCTTCATAATAATAATAAACTTTAATTCTCCTTTTAACAAACATTTTAACAAACATCTAAAAGACAAAGGCATAATCAATTTTTTAATCGCATAGTTAGAATAAGAGGTTCTCGTTGAGTACAACGGACGTGAGGGATGCTAATACCTTCCCCTTGCATAATCGACTCCCGAACTTAGAATTTAATTTCGTAAACCATTTCTTATCCTTTATTTAGGTTGTATTTATATCTCTCTTTTCTCTTGTAGAATAAATATAATTAGGTGGCGACTCTGTTGTTTTTTCCGCGTCTATCGCGGGATTCGTATTTTTCGAGGTACGAAAGCTTGACGACTCTGTTGAGGACAACTCCATGCTAGAGGGGATCGATCCTAACTTAGCTTTGTGTGTTTTTGTTGATCTTATCTTTTGTCTTCTCTATGTTTGTTATTTATGTCTTGTTTATTTTGTTCTTTTATTCGCTTTCTCTTATTGCTTATTATACTTGTCTGTGGAATCTTGGGGTTACATTGCGAGTAAAAAATGAGCTTTGAAAAAAGAAGAGGGAACACCTAAGTTAGAATTGGATGTTATTAATGTTAGTCTCCAAGGACTCGCTCCTTGCAAGTCTAGCATGAAAGCTCCCCGGGATAGTTAGATTTTTCATAGATCTTTTTGCAACGCAGCTAGCCTGTCGCGTGATTGGATTCACGAAAGGGCTGTGATTCTGGGACCCCCTAGAATCTGTTTCAATTTTAGTAGTTGTGTAATGTTAGGCTCCGAGGGCTCGCCCCTTTGTCAAACTAGCATGAGAACTCCACTCAAGGTAGACCTTATCATCATTATCATCACAATGCAGCTAGCCTGCAGCGGGGCGTTAATACGATAAAAGTCCGTGATCTTGAGTTTCCTTAAACCATCACCGTAGAAACTATCACATGAGTGGGATTTATGGGTAGAAAAATGTAGAACCAATCTCTTACAGCCTACCTATTAAGAAGGTTTCAGATTTACTTGTGACACCTTGCATCCCTGCATCTCAGCATCATATGCATCATTTTAGTAAGGTCTTCAAGGAACAAAGAAATGTCTATTGCAAACATCATATTTGTTACCATGAATGGACTTCAGTTTATTAATTCTTGAAAAAATAATAAGAATGTTTTGTCCATTTTGATGTTTTGAAATAACTTCTTAAGTCCCTTGAAGCATTCACATTTTTCTATTCATGAGTGCATCCCCGCATTTGCATTTGTCAAAAACTCATTCCTGTCACCTCCTTTCCAGACTGTCACACTGAAGATCTCACGCAAATACTCCACTCGAGCTCAGGCCAGGAAGAAGATGGCTGGCAGAGACCCAGAGATGGACAAGGTTAATGAGGAGCTTACTTATCTTCGTGGAAATGTGGGCCAGATTATGGAAATGCTGCAAGTCATTCGAGCAAAGATGGATACCTAACAGACTGTGGTTTCTAAGATTGTCAATTCTACACTATCAATTACTACCCGTGTAACCTGGCCTCCTTTTGGGCTTCCTCACGGGTTTGTACCACCTCCCCAAGGATTTTCTTCTCATGGTTTTATACCTCATTCCCAAGGATTTGCTTCTCAAGGTTTTGTACCTCCTTCCCAAGGATTTGCACTTGCTTCTCAAGGTTTAATAACTCCTTCCCAAGGATTTGTTTCTCAAGGTTTTGTACCTCCTTCCCAAGGATTTGTTTCTCAAGGTTTCGTGCCTCTTTCCCAAGGGTTTGCATTTCCTTCTTAAGGTTTCGTGCCTTCTCCTCAAGGATTTACCACTCAACAAACTATTCCTTTGACTACTGAGGAGAACCACGTGGTTCCTAAATTTACACCAGATATTATTCACACCCGTGTCCAACCGTACTTTAACGATCCTCAGGTGTATGATGTGCCAGACATGTCTGAAAATGGTAATGAAAAACACGAGAGACTGCAGGTGAATTTTGACACTCTTGAAAAGAGGTTGAGGGAAATTGAAGGTGACCAGATATTTGGTGCTGCTGCCAGAGAGATGTGCCTTGTGTCTAGACTAGTGATACCTCCCAAGTTCAAGACACCCACCTTTGATACGTATGAAGGCGCAACATGTCCTAAAATCCATCTTTTAATGTACTATCGGAGAATGGAAGCGCAAGTTGACAATGACAAACTGATGATCCATTGCTTCCAGGATAGTCTGAAAGGAATTTCCTCCAAGTGGTATCTGACTCTAGATCAGTCAAAAATATGTTGTTTCCAAGATCTGACGGACACTTTCATCCAATAATACAAGTACAATATGGACCTTGCACCCGACAGGAGGCAACTGCTGAGTATGTCCCAGAAAGATTCCAAATCTTTTAAAGAATATGCTCCAAGGTGGAGAGGGACTGCTTCTCAAGTAGATCCACCCTTGACTGAGAAAGAAATAGCTGTCTGGTTTGTTGAAACTGTGTGACCAAAATTCTTTGAAAGGATGGTGGGTAGCATAACTGCTAGTTTCTCTGATATTGTGGTTGTGGGAATCAAGGTTGAACTTGGTCTGAAGAATGGTAAGATGAGTGGTGCATCCTGCAACTCCAACAACAATAGTGGGAACAATGCTAGGAAGTTTACCAGCAACTTCCACAAAAAGAAAGAAGGCGAAATAAATGCAGTGAGGACGGGTCGAAGGAGAAATCAGCTTTGGCAGAGACCTCTGCCTGTGGCTCAACAACAGTATGCCCATCCACCACAGTATGTTCAACATCCATATGCAGCGACACTTCAACCATCATATAACCAACAGGTTCCAATGTATCGGCCAACTCAAGCAGTACCGATGTATCAACAAGCGGCTCCAATGGTCCCAGCCTATCAACCAGTGCTCAATACGCCAAGCTATTAACAAGCACCCAATGTTTCAGCCTATCAATAGAGAACTCCAGCTCCTCATCCGAATTCCAACTTTCAGAACATAAGACCAGGAGGAAGGCCTCCTAATCCTTGGATCCCTATGACCTATACTGAATTATATCCCTTACTACTGAAGAGAGGCTTGGTTACTCCAAGGCCTTTGGGTCCTCCACCAGATCCATTCCCACCAAGTTACAACCTAAGCGCCCACTGTTTATTCCATGAAGGTGCTCCAGGGCACGATTTGGAAAGTTGTATTGCTTTGAAGTATGTTGTGAAGGATCTGATGGAGAAGAACATTCTGTCATTCGGAAATGCTGGCCCGATTGTCAAAGATAATCCTTTACCCAAACACGGGTCCATAAATGCCATTGTTGATGAGTCTGACGAAAATTTGATTTTCGATGCCGCAGAGATCAAAACCCCGCTTAGAGACTTCCATGCAAAGTTAGTAGAGGTGGGTATGCTGAAAAACTGTCATAAGAATTGTGAAGATTATGTTGATAGTCCAAAGGGATGTGAACTGGTCTTGAGAGATGTTCAAGATTTGATTAATCATGGTGTCTTGCAAGTAAGCGGTCGTGTGAAGAAGAATGAAGTGGCAATGATTGAACCTATCTTCAACTTTCCTGAGTCCGATTCTACCATAGCACCAGCGTTGAACATGCTTAAATCTTCAGGAGTTCAACCCATCTTCAATATTCCAGAACCTATGGTTCCAATTTTCAATTTTCCAGAACCAAGGATTGAGCAAAGGAGTAACCCTTTCCTTTATGAGAATACCAAAGCAGTTCCATGGAAGTATGATACAAGGGGGGTTTATCAAAAGATTGAACAGGGTGGTCAGAAGGAAAGTTTGAAAGTGGCAAGTGCTGACATAGAAGGTACAATTCGATTAACTTGCAGTGGTCGTGTTTATACTCAACAAGTCAATACAGTTCCACCTAATGAAGTCATTCCTATTAGTGCCAACAAGGATAAAGGAACGGTCTTGGAAGAGGAGGATGCATAATTTCTCAGAATCATTAAGAAGAGTGACTATAAGGTTATTGATCAGCTACATCAAACGCCTTCCAAAATATCTATTGTGTCGCTTCTTATGCATTCTCCAGCTCATCGAGGTACTCTCTAGAAGTTTCTAGCTCAAGCACATGTTACGCATGATATAACTGTGAATCAGTTTGATGGTGTCATTGCCAATATCACTGCATGCAATAATCTCAGCTTCAATATGGAGGATCTTCCAAAAGATGGCTTAGACCATAACCGTGCTCTTTATATATCAGTGAAATGTCAAGAGGACACTTTAGCAAGAGTTCTTGTGGATAATGGATCTTCATTGAATGTTTTTTCCAAAAAGGACGCTTGCTAAGTTATCGTATTAAGGGGAAGAGATGAGGCCCAGTGCACTGATCGTGAAAGGTTTTGATGGGTCAAGAAGGACTGTTATTGGAGAAGTGGACCTACCAATATTGATTGGACCGAAGGTGTTCAAAGTCACTTTTTAGGTTATGCACATTAATCCTAATTACAATTGTTTGCTAGGAAGACAATGGATTTATGCCGTTGGGGCAGTCACTTCTACCCTACACCAAAAGATGAAGTTTGTGGTCGATGACAAGCTGGTAACCGTGTCCGGGGAAGAAGATCTCATGGTTAGCAACCTTTCCTCCTTTAGCTATATTGAGGCTGACGAAGATGCTTTAGAAACTGATTTCCAAGCTCTTGAGATAACCAATGTTGTCCTTATGGAAGTAGAGGAACCAAAGGGGGAGGGTATTCCATCTTTTGCATTGCTAAAGAGTACCATTTCCACCATTAAAGAAGGAAGCCATGAAGGTTGGGGTGATGCCATTGAAGTCAAGCAGAAGCTGGATCGCTACGAGTTGGGTTACAAACCGACTCATGTGAAGGAAGGAGCATCAACCTCCGTTAAAGGATGTCCAAAGACCATTCAAGAGGTGTTTTCCAGTGCCGTTTATCAGATCAATGCAATTAGTGGAGATTATGAAGATGAAGATGTGAATCATTTGGTGTATCGATGTGAAACAACTTTGGGCAATTGGGAGGCAGTCAAGATCCCAAAGATTTTTCCATTGTCAAAGTAATTTAAGGTTTTCTTTAAATGTTTTCAAAGTTCCCTAGCTCTGCCCAAGGCTATGGGATCATTTTGTAGGGCCCCTTCTCATTTTCAAGTTATTTAATCAATGAAGGCATTTTGTTAAATTCCTGTTTTGTTTTATTTACTGCTTTTTTCTCTTTTCACTTTTAAAAGAAAATGGCAATCTTTCAAAAAACCAATATTTTTTTTTCTTGCATCTCTCTGTTTTCACTTTTAATAAAAGCAAATCATTCCCATATGCAGAACAAATGAAACCCCTGTTGAATCCAATGACTCTATATTTTCTCCTAACTTTGATTCGCCCATCTACCAAGCGGAAGATGAAAGTGAGGGAGATTGTGATGTTCCCGAAGAATTGGCAAGATTGGTTGAGTATGAGTACATGGATCTTCAGCCACATAAGGAGCAGGTAGAGACCATCAACCTTGGCACCGATGAAGACAAGAAAGAAGTCAAGATTGGTACGACACTTGGGGCAGACGTCAGAGAAAGATTGGTCAAGCTTCTCAAGGAGTATGCAGATGTGTTTGCATGGTCGTATCAGGATATACTCGATTTAGACACAAACATAATGGTTCAAAAGTTACCTTTTCGACTAGATTGTCTTCCAGTAAAGAAAAAGCTCCGAAGAACAAGACCATACATGGCTCTGAAAATTCGAAAAGATGTCAACAGACAGTTTGATGCTGGATTCCTCGCAGTTGCGAAGTACCCTGAGTGGGTAGCTAACATCGTGCCAGTCCCCAAAAAGGATGGAAAAGTCAGGATGTGTGTGGACTATAGGGATTTGAACAAAGTCAGTCCAAAGGACGATTTCCATCTTCCGCATATTGATACTTTGGTTGACAACACTGCTAAGTTTGTTGTTTTCTCCTTCATAGATGGGTTTTCATGATACAACCAAATCAATATGGATCCTGATGATATGGAAAAGACTACCTTCATCACACCATGGGGTACATATTGTTACAAGGTTATGCCATTTGGTCTCAGAAATGCAGGAGCCACCTATCAGAGGGCAATGGTCACCCTTTTTCCATGATATGATGCATAAAGAGATAAAAGTTTACGTGGATGATATGATTGCCAAATCACAGAGTGAGGAGGATTATTTGAATCATCTCCTGAAGTTATTTGAGCGCCTCAGAAAGTTCCTACTACGTCTGAGTCCAGCTAAGTGTACCTTTGGTGTTCGGTCAGGGAAGTTACTTGGTTTTATTGTTAGTCAGCAAGGAATTGAGGTAGATCCAGATAAGGTTAGAGCAATCCAAGAGATGCCAGCTCCAAAAAAAGAAAAGAAAGTCAGAGGTTTTCTTGGAAGATTGAATTACATATCCAGATTTATCTCCAACATGACGGCTACATGTGAGCCCTTATTCAAGTTGCTCCGAAAAGATCAAGCAATTGAGTGGAATTCTGATTGTCAACAGGCTTTTGAGAAGATTAAGGTTTACCTATAGGAACCTCATATCTTGACCCCACCTACCCCAGGGAAGCCTCTCTTCATGTATCTGACTGTATTTGAGGGATCTATGGGTTGTGTTTTAGGCCAACAAGACGAAACTGGTTGTAAGGAACATGCCATTTATTACTTGAGCAAGAAGTTTACTGATTGTGAAAGCAGGTATTCACTATTATAGAAGACTTGTTGTGCTTTAGCATGGGCTACCAGACACCTCAGACAGTATATGATTTGTCACACTACTTTGTTGATCTCGAAAATGGATCCAATAAAGTACATTTTTGAGAAGCCTGCCTTGACTGGAAGACTCGCCCGTTGGCACATGTTGTTATCCGAATAAGACATCCAATATGTAACCCAGAAGACTATCAAAGGAAGTGTTTTGTCCGACTACCTTGTTGATCAACCTGTTGAAGACTATGAACCTTTGAAATTTGATTTCCCAGACGAGGATATTATGTTGGTAAGGGATTGTTAAGTTCCAAGTTCAGATGAAGGTCCTGAGCCAGGTTCTCTATGGAAGATGATGTTTGATGGTTCCTCTAGTTACAAGGGGCATGGTGAGGGGGCTGTTTTGATGAATCCTGATGGTGGTTATACTCCTTTCACAGCCAAATTATGTTTTGAATGTACAAACAATATTGCAGAGTATGAGGCATGTGTTTTGGATATCGAAGCTGCAATTGATACCAGAATCAAGATCCTTGAAGTATATGGAGATTCAGCTTTGGTGATCTACCAAGTCAAAGGTGAATGGGAAACCCGTGATGAGAAGTTGATCCCGTACCGTGCCCACATTGTGAAATTGATCAAATACTTTGATAAAGTCACTTTCCATCACGTTCCGAGAGCAGAGAATCAAATAGCAGACGCCTTGGCTATGTTGGCCTCTATGTTTCAAGTTAGATTTCTTAATGAAGCTCCCCTCATTACAATTGAGCTAAGAACTACACCAGCCTACTGTCTACTGGTCGAAGAAGAAACTGATGAGAAACCATGGTTCTATGACATCAAGAACTACTTGCAAAATCAGGAGTACCCAGTGGATGCAACAACTCTAGACAAGAAGACTCTGAGAAGATTGGAGTCCAAGTTTTTCCTCAACAACAATGTGCTCTACAAGAGAAATCATGATATGGTCCTACTCATATGTGTGGGCAAGCGCGAAGCAGACTTATTGATCAGAGAAATCCATGAAGGATCATTTGGAACACATGCCAATGGACATGCCATGTCCAGGAAGATATTGAGAGCTGGTTACTTCTGGTTGACCATGGAATCATATTGTTTCAAATATGCCAGAAAGTGTCATAAATGTCAGATTTATGCCGACAATGTGTATGTACTTCCGACCCTTTTGAATGTTCTATCATCGCCTTGACCTTTCTCAATGAAGGGCATCGACGCCTAAAGCTTCCAATGGTCACCGATTCATCTTGGTTGCAATTGATTACTTTACCAAGTGGGTAAAAGCAGTTTCCTACGCCAATGTGACAAAGCAAGTGGTTTCCCGTTTCATCAAGAACCAAATTATCTGCCATTATGGGATCCCAAGCCGAATCATCACAGATAATGGGACCAATTTGAACAACAAAACGATGAAATAGTTGTGTGAAATTCAAGATTGAACATCATAACTCTTCTCCTTACCGTCCGAAGATGAATGGAGTTGTCGAAGCTGCGAACAAGAACATCAAGAAGATTCTGCAGAAGATGGTAAAGACTTACAAAGACTGGCACAAGATGTTACCATATGCTTTACACGGATACAGAACATTAGTTCGCACTTCAACAGGGGCAACCCCTTTCTCTCTGGTATATGGGATGGATGCAGTTCTCCCTATTGAAGTAGAGATACCATCTTTGAGAATCTTGATGGAAACCAAACTGGAGGAAGCTGAGTGGGTCCAGAACAGATATGACCAACTGAACCTCATTGATGAGAAGAGAATGACCGCCTGTGCCATGGACACTTGTACCAGAAACGCATCAAGAGAGCGTTCGACAAGAAAGTCTGTCTCTGAGAATTCAAAGAAGGAGACCTTGTACTCAAGAAAATTTCGCCAGTCCACAAAGATATGCGTGGAAAATGGAGTCCTAACTATGAAGGCCCATTTGTTGTGAAGGTGGCATTCTCCGGAGGTTCCTTAATCCTCACAACTATGGATGCTGAACAGCTTAAACACCCGGTGAATTTTGATGCAGTCAAAAAATATTATGCCTAAATAAAGCCCGCTAGGTCGAAAACCAAAAATGGCGGCCTATGCAAAAATGGGTATCCCGGTGGATCAAAACCTATGAAGGAGATCTAGGCAAAAGTTAGGGATAAAAAAAAATGAGAGCTCGCTAAGTTGAAAACCCGAAAGGGCGGCTTAGGCAAAAAAGAGTGTCTCGATGGATTGAAAACCCGAAAGGGCGGTCCAGGAAAAAGTTAGGGACAAAGGCATTTGACTGTATCAGATGATGTTTACCATTACTGAATAACCTTACTTAAAGACCAATCCAGTGGCTCTTGTCAGAAGTAAGGTGATGGGCGGTTTTAGTCATTAGGGATTATGGTGGTCGTTGGATTCAATGTAGACCTTTCCCCATTGTCATTTTCAAATTGTAGCTTTCCATGGAGCTTTTGCTATTGGCAAGCTACCATTCTTGAATGAAATATAACCTTTGCTTATAAACTTTGTCTTTCAGCTTCTTATTTTCTTTTGTTATGCAAAATGTCTTTACTGAATTACAATTTAACTCTGAAAATAAATTATGTTTTTTAGTTTTTTGAAAACACACTGGAAAACTTTCAAGTTTCTTTGACTTTAGAAGGATTTAAAAAATATTCTGTCTTCTAAAAAACCATTGGCTTGCAGCAACACCATTAATGTCATTATTATAACAATCCCCATAAAGGACTGAAAGTTGGTAGCACTCTTGGATGGATCCTTGGACCGAGTTTTGAGTTCCAAGTTCAAGACATCTCCCAACATTTTTCTTATTGCTCGTCTTGGTATTGGCGTTGAGATCCTACTCTCCTTTGAGTCTTATCAAAACTCTTCGTCCCCTAGAGTCAGCATTTGTATACCATGATCATTCACATCATACTCAATCATACACATTTGACATAATCATTTGTCTTTCCCCCATTTGTCATCTGTCAAACTCCAGGTCCAGATTACTACCAGCTTTCATTTTGAAATCCATTGTTGTTAGCTCTTCGAAGTATGGATAATCAAGGTCTTCTTCCCAGTAACACTGGTATCCCCTGCAGAAGTCTATTTTGTTATTGGTATCTACCTTTTTACCACCGGTTTTCTTTTAATTCCAATTGTCATTGGCGCAAATCCTTTAAGTTGTTTGCTTAAGATTTAAGGTCGTTTAATTCAACACGCATTCGTGTTTTCCTGATGGTTCCTGAAGTTTTTCTTTGAACCCTTCATTTAGGGAATTTCCAGAGGTTGTATGATTATCTTGTTTGAAAATCCAACATTTTTTGTCAGCCGGTCGCTTAGAGCCTTTGATTTATATTTGAGTACGTTGCTTTCTACTCCCAGTATCATTTGGTCGCATAGAGCCACTGCCCAAACACTGTGTTCGTCTTCTTTATCCTCAGTACCAACAGTTACACTCGAACCTGTTGATTTATCACTTTGGATTTTTTGAATTTTATTTCCTCAACCTCCGTGTCGAGTTACTTTCCCGACCGCCGTGTCGATGTCTGTTATTTATTTCCTCAACCGCCGTGTTGAATTGCTTTCCCGACCGCCGTGTCGATGTCTGTTATTTATTTCCTCAACCGCCATGTTGAATTGTTTTCTCGACCGCCGTGTCGATGTCTGTTATTTATTTCCTCAATCGCCGAGTTAGGTTTGTTTTCCCGACCGTCGTGTCAATGTCGTTTTAGTTATTTCCTCAATCGCCGAGTTGAGTTTGTTTTCCCGACCGCCGTGTCGATGTCGTTTTAGTTATTTCCCTCAATCGCCGAGTTGAGTTTGTTTTCCCGACCTCCGTGTCGATATCGTTTTTGTTATTTCCTCAATCAAAGGTTGAGTTTGTTTTCCCGACCGCCGTGTCGATGTTGTTTTAGTTATTTCCTCAACCGCCGTGTTGAAATGATTTCCCAACTGCCGTGTTGATGTCGTTTTAGTTATTTCCCTCAATCACCGAGTTGAGTTTATTTTCCCGACCTCCGTGTCGATGTCGTTTTATTTATTTCCCTCAATCACCGAATTGAGTTTGTTCTCCCGATCGCCGAGTCAATGTCATTTCAACTACCTTTCTCAACCGCCGAGTTGCTGTATTGGGATCCCCAGCAGTCACCTTTGAACTTGCTAACTCATCACTTTAAATAGTTTGTTCTTGTTCATAGTGTCAGTTGGGCGCATCAAGCCATTACGTTTTATTTTAAAATATTTTCTTGTTGTCCTAAAGTGTCAGTCTGTTCATTAATCTTATGCTCTGGATTTCTGTTTTGTTTCCCGTCTTTTGCTATTCTTAGTGTCAGCAGTTACACTTGAACCTATTAATCTATCACTTTGAATACTTCTTATTTTCGTCTCGTGGTCCCCAATATATTGTTATCCCCATTGGGTCTTCACCCTCAGTTTCGTTTCTGTGGATCACCATTAACATTTATCTTCATCGTTTCCCGCATTAAGCATATTCATCATTAAAAAAACAGCATGCTAGGGTTCATTGCATCTCACATATCATATCCCCAGCAAAACAAAGGAGTCCCTCATAATTTCATAGCATGCCATTGCATTTAGGGGCAAATTTTTTGGTTAATTCTATATTTAAACACCTTTCACTCCGATTTTATGAGGATTAACATCACTCATGTCATCTGGTGAAGTTATTTAAATAGGGGAAACTGTCATACCCCAAATTTTACACCTAACTTTTTCATATCATATTTTCCATCTCATCACTAGCATAACAAAGTGCATACCAAGTATTCTGAAGCCTTGCAGGAACGACAAGAGGGCTTTTGTAACAAATATTGAATATTTGATCGTTTGGTTCGAGAAATTAGGGTTTTGCGCTTTGAAGTTTATATTGGTGGATTGATTTCTTAAGCTATGGATTATGGAATTTTAAGTTTGAATTATGGACGCATTCAAAACCTTAAGTTACCTTTGGTTTTTGTCCGGTGTAATGCCTCGGCAAGATTTTGTTGATACTTGGTTTGGACGATTTTCTGAGAAACGAGTTTTGGTTGTTAGGAAAAAAAAGATAAATCTTTTGTTTTTGTTAGAAATGGACTTCACTATTCTGGTATTTGTTAAAAGGAATCGATTCTAGTTTCAATTTCGTTTCAATTTTTAATTCCAATATTTTCTAGCCTTATTTCAAATTCCAAATTCATATTCTAAGCTTCTAACTCGAATTTCGTTTCAAGTACTCATTTCAATTTCTGACTTTCTAGTCTTATTTCAAATCCAAAGTTCAAGTCTAATTCTAAAGTCTCATCCAAAAATTCTATTTTTTCTTCCAATCCCTATTTCAATTCACATTTTATTTCTAAGTTCACTTCATATTCCTATTTTTTCTAATTCCCATTCTTGTTTTTGTTAGTTCTATGTTCTTTTTTTTTTCAAACCCTTTCATCATATCCATCTTTCACATGCCATTTTTATTTTATTCCATTTATTAGTTTATTATCCATTTTAAAATTTTCTACCAATTGCATTCGCAAAAATTCATTACATAAACCCATTTCATTACCAAGGATACAACCAAAAACACAAAAAATAAACAAGATCTTAGTCATCTGGTTTTTATATTAAAGTCCAATTCTATTAAGTAGGAACCTATACAAGAAGAGAGGCTTATGTGCCATACAAGCTTACCAAAATAAAAATATAAAAAAAAAAGCTACAAGAAAAGATCCTCATCAGGCCTTAGACGCCATCATCACATCAAAAATGACAAGGTAACCCAAAAGCAGGGTCGACAAGCATCCCAGCACATGCATCATGAAAAAACAAAAGAAAAATGTACATCAAAAAGGCAATGTCAAAGCCTGCAAAAAAAAGCTGAAAAAGGGAGAAAATAAAAATGAAAGTGACTTATCTATTCACAACAAGCCAAAACTTGCTGCAACTTCTGACTTTATGCCAAAAAATTGATAAAAGGCAGCCTGCAAAAAGATCCCACCACCTGCACATCTGCATATCACCATAATAGGGTTAACATGGTAGATGAAGAAAAAGTCAACACAAAACCAAAAGGCCATATAATCAAATTCGTAACAAAGAAACGGAGGCCAATACCAAGTGTTTTTCACGGATATGACAAAACATCTTTAAACAAAAAAGCAGACATGAGATATGATGCCATATTCAGATTTATGAGTTAAAAAAAACAAGAAGCAAACCCTAATTCTATCAATATATAAGGGTGTTATCAGTTGGAAAAAGGGAGGAGGATTTTTGAAACTCAGAAAATTCACAAAAAAGAGAAACCGAGCCTACAATACGAAGCCATAAATTTTATCCATAAAAAAACCATTACAACAGCTACGATCTACAAAAAAAGAAGAAAAAAAGCATAACAGAAATGAGTCGAGAAAACCTAAGAGGAACCACCGTATACACAGTGACATAAACTCTAGCTTAATAACATATTCCAGCGGCGTCAACAGTAGAAATCTAGCCGCAAGAACCAAAAATCACCAAGAACAACAATAACATTCCCAATGATGCAGAAAGAGACGAGACACAGAGAAGGAGAAATCGAAAAATACGAACATGAGTGTAACACGGTGGGAGAACTGACTTTAGTTAAATGTTGCGGATAGCAAGAGTCGCCACCGACTTTTATTTTATCCAAAAGGAAAGGACATAAAAGAACAGGAAAGACCTTAAAAAGATTTTGAGTTCGGGGGGTAGGTTATATAAATGGAAGGTGTTAGCACCCTTTATATCCATGGTTATCCATGGGCTCTTAGTTACTTAGCTCACTTTAAACTGTTTTGAGAAGTGTAGTGTATGATTACAAATTTTCTTAAGTACTTTATAATGATCCATGTACGGATATATATAAAGTCTTTGTTTTGAAAATTGTTTGAAAATGTGAAATGTTTATGAAATGTTTTTAAAGAAGTGAGCAAGTACTTAAGAGGAACCTACCCTAATTTGAATCTTTTTTGTTCTTAAATGTTCTTTCAATGGAAAGACTATCCCTATTATTAAGGAATAGGTAGTCATTACCTTGGATGTTGTATGGAACATACGAAGGGTCATCTGTGTTTAGGCAACTATAAGGTGTCTTAGCAATTCGAAGGGACTTATCATCTTTTATTCGAAAGGGACAAGATCATTTATGAAGGCAACATTGGAAGGGACTTGATCTTATATCATTGAAGGGACTAGATGATTTTTAGGAGAAGGGACTTTGCTTTTAGACACCTTACTTGACCATTTGGTTTAGGCAACATGAGAGGTATCCTTAAGAAGTGAGATGGCGATCAAAGATCGACTTACGTGTGTGTGTGTACAAGTTCATACATTTATCTTATAATTAGTGATCTAAATTAATTTTAAAATACAAACATATTTTCACTCCCTAATTTACTAACCATAGCAATTTATAAATAAATAAATAATAAAATACTACAACTATTACATGGCTTATACAGTTACATTTGAATAAAAGCAAATTAAATAATAACTATATAATAAACAATTAAAATGAAATGGTTAGTGATAAAACAATAATAATAATAATAAGAAAAGGTTAGTACAAAATAAAATAAAAAATATACATGATAATTAACATTAAACAAACATTTTTTTATAAATTTTTTGATATGAAAATAAATAATAAAGAAAAATTTATTTACAAAATAAATATGATTAATGATTTAATTTAGAATTATTTATTAAGTATAATTAAACAAGAATAATAAAAATGAGAAATTAAAATTGTAAAAGAAAATTAGGGTTTTGAGTTATTAGAAAATAAATTAGGGTTTAAAAATAATTAGGATTTTATATATAAAAATATTAGGGTTTTTAATTTAATATACAATATTAATTTAATTATTAAATAAATATATACATATTATAATTTAAGTACATAATAAGAAAACAAAAAAAAACTAACTTTAGAATTTAGAAAATAATTTTAGAATTTAGAAAATAGAAGATATTTACATGCTATTTTAGAATTATTTAAATATATATATACATGATTATATTTACCTAATAATAAAATAATTAAACAAAAACAATTAAATAAAACAAAAAGAAAAACTGAAACTTACCTGGGGCAGGGATTGAACCCACGCCCTAGGCTTCAACATCCTTAGACCAGCATGCCTTCCACTGGGCTGCGCGCTGATGGTGAACAAAGAATGACTATTGAGTATTATATATTAAGCCTGCAAATATCATGGAATTTTTACCAAAAAATAACTGAGGACGGGTTCGAACCCCTGTCCTTGGCTTCTTTCATGCGCGTACCAACCACTAGGCCACTTAACATCCTGTGAAACAAAACGTAAACAATATAATAAATATAAATATTAATTTTTGAATTTCTGAAACGCGCGAAGATCTTCATCTTCAACCTTGGTTTCGCAGGTTTTCCTGCGAATTTTATTACAAATTTTCCTGCGCATTTTCTGGCCAATACAACCTGCGATTTTCAAACTTCATTCAAACAGCAAAATTTCATGAAATTAAAGATGCCATTGTGTTCCTAATGATGTGTACGATTCTTCTACGTCTTTAGAAATTATTTATTTGGGCTAAATGGTGAAACCCTAAATGAAAGCCGAAAACCCTAACAATGGCTATTCTTCAAACCTGTACCAAAACTCAAATTAAAATATCCAGATACGATCATTAGCTCACTACAAACAAGAAACAACAATCAAATATCATTTATTTTGCGCAAATATATGAAAACGAAAAATTCAAGAATGTCCAATAACTTTGATTCGGTTTGATCATATGAGCATGAATTGAATGTGTTTGAGGGTTGGTTTCGACTCAGTGAAGTCCAAGGATCCTTCTTGTGTCTTTAAAATACCTTAAAATGCCTTGTAATGAAGAAACCGAATTTGAGTTTTGGATGGATTTTGTGAAGTTTGAAGATGACTTTGGAGGCTGCAAATTCCTGATCCTTAGGTTGCTAAATGTTCTATATATATGAGTGAATGAATTAGGTCAAAAACTTTAACAATTTGATGGATATTTGATCCTTGGGAGATTGAAAAAGATTTGACTTTAAAACTTGAAATATCTTGATATAAACTTGCTATTTTAGGATGATTCTCATAATTCTTGTATCAATCCAATCCAAATATACTTTATGACATTCTAGAAACCAAATAAATTTAAATCTTCATTATTTAATATTTTATTTGAATTTAAAATGATTTTTTAATATAAAAAATCATAATAAATAAAAATAAAATGAATAAAATTATGAAAATATTAATTTAATTTTGTGCATGATGTCATGGAACCAATTGGATCACAAAAAAGTCAGCCCATTTGAAGAATTATGGTTTTAAGACCCTATTTACTTCATAAACCTCTCAAAAATTTCCCAACTTTGCAAGGGCACAAATCCTTCAATTTTAATGCTATGAAGGTGTTCTTGGACATTTTGGAAAGCTTAAAGAGTCCTCTAAACAACCTCTTTGGTATCATGTCCATATCATTTACCATTATCAAGTTATGCTCTTTGGAAGTTGTTGACTTTTTGTTGACTTTTAAAAGGACCTATAATGTCTTAGCTCATACCTTCCAAATGAAGCATTTTTGGGCTTGGCTTGTGAGACAAAAAGTTGTAGAGAATTCAATTTCCTTCAAAATGAGCTTTGGATGGAAAATTTTTGATGAAGCATGTGAGAGTTATGGCTGGTCAAAGTTCAATTGACTTTTCCTGTGAAAACCCTAATTTAGAAACTCCTGATTCTTGATGATCTGAAATCTCCTTGATGAATCATGATCAAACCTTGATCAAATGATGAATTTTACTTCATATACTTAATGTTGGCAAAAAATCATGAAGTTTGACTTTGGTTTGAAATCTCCTTGATGAATCATGATCAACCCTTGATCAAATGATGAATTTTACTTCATATACTTAATGTTGGCAAAAAATCATGAAGTTTGACTTTGGTTTGACCACAGTTGACCTTCTTTTAACTGCTTTGACTGATTTTAACCTATCTGATCATCTGACTGAGCAAATCTTTTGGGAAAGTCTTGAAACTTGACATGGGGATTCTTGAGCACATATAGGATGCTATGAAGCTCACTTGAAGTCTTGGAAGTCAATTTAGCCTGATAAAAGTCAAAACCCTAGTTTAAGATGCATTGCTTAGGAGGATGCATTGTCTGAGGGAATTGTCAAACTTGTCAACCAATTGTGAACCTTGTGAACCTTGTGAACCTCTTAGTACACAATTTCTTGTCTTGTGGAGGGAAAATTTTGGGGTGCAACAGCTGCCCCTGTTCAATTTTCTGAAACCTGAGGGGTTAGATTGGTATATGTGCCAGTCGTGACCTGGAAGGTTGAAGGGGATTGAACACAAAAGCCCAAAAATTTGCACTCGCCGGTGCGTAAAGTAACACTGATGATTAGTTGTATATGCTTGAGTGGGCTTAAAGATGCCACTTGGAAGAACTGGAGATGGGCTTATAGATGCCATCTAAAGTATCAGGATGTGAGGATAACTTTATGTTGATACTGGATATCAGTACTAGGTCTTCGTATAGGCCGTCTCTGAATCGTTTATGCAACATAGTTTGAATTGTTGAATGGACCAGTAGAAATAAATCTTCGTAACGATTATCTCTTCTGGAAGTATCTTGGATTAGGGAATGGATCTTTGTACAGACCGTTTGCCTATTCTCCAAGATCAAAAGAACGTCAGGATTAGTCCTTCTGAAAAATATCTTGAACCAGGGAATGGATCTTTGTACAGATCGTTTGCCTGCTATTCAAGGGTCAAAAGAACGTCAGGATTTTTTCTTCTGAAAAATATCTTGAACCAGGGAATGGATCTTTGTACAGATCGTTTGCCTGCTATTCAAGGGCCAAAAGAACGTCAGGATTAGTTCTTCTGAAAAATATCTTGAACCAGGGAATTGATCTTTGTATAGACTGTTTGCCTGCTATTCAAGGCCAGATAGATGAAATCCTCTGGAAATATCCTGGATTAGGGAATGGATCTTCTTACAGACCGTTTGCCTACTCTCCAAGGACATCTTGAGTAATGTATGGATCATTTCTGACTAGGTTGTTAATTGTTGATGCTGTTTTATCTGTATATAACTATCTTGCAAGGAGAATGTTAGTTTATGCAATATGTATGCATGCATAGTATGATGCACCTAAGCAAATGTATTATGCATTATGTATATGCTATGGTATGATATAAATGATGTATGTATGAATCATGCAGCCTGAAGCGTCTGGATATCTTTGTATAACAACTGATGGCCAGGGAAAATAAATCCCGATTCGTTGCTGAAGAATATGAAGAACTCATTCCCGTCTTGATAGTATAGTATTCATAACCTCCCGTTTTCGTTCGTCGTTCCTTTATCGAAGGAATAAGTTCCTGAGTATCCCGACTGAGGATAAAAGAGATGGACATAAATTCAAGGGGAGATGTAACTCGAAGTATCTATGATGATAGATTTTCCCTACTGGGGATTTGTAGCTGTCTCGTGGGGATGAACCGGTGAAGCTTCGTTGAATTCTTTCCCTCGTTCGTCCTTAGTAAATACTATTACTGCATTTTTATGCATTTCTGGTAAACATCAATCATATTCAAGCATTTATGCATTTCTGGTAAACATCAATCGTATTCAAAAGCATACATACATTCAAACACAACCAATGGACGTTTCGCTCATGTAAATAGGGTAAAAGTAAATCTGGATTCAAAGATGAAATTTTATTTATATCACAAAGTGACCTATACATAGGCAAGTTTGTACAAGGAGACAGAAATCCTAGTAAGAGGACTTTGTCGTAATTATTTTTACAAAACAAAGAAAATCAGCTATGTGGGAAATAATCCTATTGAGTTTCAATTCTACTATTGCCATTATCTTCAAGTATCTCATCTTCTGTTGTTGAGACGGAAACGATTGGATTGAGCTTTATCTGTTCGAGCTTGAATTAAGTAGCACAACTGGTTGGAGTTACATGGGTGATCCAAACGAGACATAGTCATACACTTTAATCCCTAACTTTTGCTTGGATTGCCTTTTCAGGTTTTCAATCCACCGGGATATCCTTTTTTGCCCAAGCCGCCTTTTCAGGTTTTCGACTTGCCGGGTGTACATTTTTTTTATATATATCCCTAATTTTTGCCCGAACCCTTTTGGCTCGCCGGGATGACCTTATTTTTGCCTAGGCCAGTCAACCTAGCGGGTCTCTTTTTATGCGTAGTATTTTTTAACTATGTCTGCGTTTACAGGCTGTGGGAAGTCTTCACCATCCATAGTAGTAAGCATCATGGCACCTCCTGAGAATACTGTCTTGACTACAAATAGTCCTTCATATGTAGGAGTCCACTTGCCCCTAGGATCACCCTGTGGTAATATGATATGCTTGATTACCAAGTCACCAGCCTGATATACCTTTGGCTTAACCTTCTTATTAAAAGCCTTGATCATTCGTTTCTGGTACATCTGGCCATGACAAACAACTGCTAACCTTTTCTCATCAATCAAATTTATCTGGTCAAGTCGTGTCTGAATCCACTCATCTTCATCCAAGCCTGCATCCTTCATGATTCTTAGGGAGGGTATCTGAACTTCAATGGGCAAAACTGCTTCCATACCATAGACTAAGGAGAATGGAGTTGCCCCTGTTGAAGTACGTATTGTAGTACGATAGCCATGAAGAGCAAATGGTAACATCTCATGCCAATCCTTATAAGTAACAGTCATCTTTTGTAGAATCTTCTTAATGTTCTTATTAGCAGCTTCTACTGCCCCATTCATCTTCGGACGATACGGAGAAGAGTTGTGATGCTTAATCTTGAACTGCGTGCAAAGAACAGTAATCATAGTGTTGTTCAGATTAGTGCCATTGTCAGTAATAATCCTTTCAGGGATGCCATACCTACATATGAGATTATTCTTAATGAAACGATTCCCATTAGAAGCAGTAGGCTTGATCTCACCAATCATATCAATTCCCCACATAGCAAAAGGCCAAGGAGCAGTCAACACGTTCAATGGTGATGGAGGTATATTTACTTTATCAGCATAGATTTGACACTTGTGACATGTTCTGGAATGTTGATAGCAGTCAGCTTCCATGGTAGACCAATAGTAACTTGCTCTCAATATCTTCTTCGCCATGGTATGACCACTAGAATGAGTGCCGAAGATCCCATCATGCATGTCTTCCATAATCTTTGTTGCTTCCTTATTATCCACACAATGAAGCAAAGTTGAATCATGATTGCGCTTGTACAAAATTCCATTACTCAAGAAGAACTTAGCAGAAAACCTCCTTAGAAACTTCTTATCTTTGATAGATGCCCCTTCAGGGAACTCCTGAACTTCAAGATATCTTTTCACTTCATAGAACCAAGGCTTCCCCTCTGCTTCTTCAGTGTCAATCTCATTGCAGTATGCAGGCTTCTCAAATCTATCAATAGTAATCTTGGGAGCTTCATCATCCCATCTAATCTCAAACATATATGCCATGGTGGCTAGTGCATCTGCCAACTGATTTTCTCTTCGTGGAATATGTCCAAAGGTAATCTCTTCAAAATATGGGATCAAAGACAACACATGCTCTTTGTAAGGAATGAGATTATCATGCTTGGTATCCCAATATCCTTTGATCTGACTTACTACCTGGGCTGAATCTCCATACACGTCCAGGAACTGAATCTTCATATCAATGGCAACTTTGATACCCAGGATACATGCCTCATACTCAGCCATGTTATTGGTACAATAGAACCAAAGTCTTGCAGTAATCGGGGTATGACAAACTTCAAGGGAACTGATCACAACACCAACACCATTACCAAGTACATTAGAAGCTCCATCAAAAACCATAGTCCATCGGGATCCTTGTTCAGGTCCGTCATATTGTCCAGGTTCTTTGGTAATAATCATAATGTCTTCATTGGGGAACTCAAAACTCATTGACTGATAATCATCCACTGCTTGATGAGCCAAATGATCAGCTACTACAATTCCTTTAATGGCCTTCTGAGTAGTGTACTGTATATCATATTCTGTTAAGATCATTTTCCATCTTGCTATTCGTCCGGAGAGAGCAGGTTTCTCGAATATGTACTTGATTGGATCCATCTTCGAAATCAATAAGGTAGTATGAGTCAACATATACTGTCTTAGTCGGCGAGCAGCCCATGCCAAAGTGCAGCAAGTTTTCTCGAGCAGTGAGTATCTTGTTTCACAGTCGGTAAACTTTTTGCTAAGGTAGTAGATTTCCTGCTCTTTTCGACCAGACTCGTCATGTTGCCCCAACACACACCCCATTGAGTTGTCTAACACTGTTAAGTACATAATCAAGGGTATTCCATCAACTGGTGGCATCAAAATTGGAGGTTCTAGGAGATATTTCTTAATTTCATCAAAAGTTGTATGGCACTCATCATTCCACTCCATTACCTGACCTTTCTTCAACAACTTGAAGATTGGCTCACAGGTAGCAGTTAATTGGGAAATAAATCTGGCAATGTAATTCAATCGTCCCAAGAAACCTCTAACTTCCTTCTCAGTACGGGGAGCTGGCATCTCTTGTATAGCTTTCACTTTCGCAGGGTCCACTTCAATACCTTTTCCACTGATAATGAAACCCAGGAGCTTACCAGACCTTACTCCAAAAGTACACTTATTTGGGTTCAATCTCAACTTGTACTTCTTCAACCTCTCAAACAACTTATGCAGATGATCAAGATGTTGCTCTTCATTCTGGGACCTGGCTATCATATCATCCACATACACCTCTTTCTCATGATGAATCATATCGTGAAACAAAGCCACCATAGCACGCTGATATGTTGCCCCGGCATTCTTCAAACCAAATGGCATCACTTTATAACAAAAAGTGCCCCACTGTGTAACAAATGTTATCTTCTCCATATCTTCAGGTGCCATCTTGATTTGATTGTAACCAGAGAAACCATCCATGAAAGAGAATACCTTATGCTGAGCAGTGTTGTCTACCAGAACATCAATATGAGGAAGTGGAAAGTCATCTTTGGGGTTGGCCTTGTTCAAATCCCTGTAATCTACACACATACATACCTTACCATCTTTCTTAGGTATCGGTACCACATTTGCAACCCATTGAGGATAAGAAGTCACAGCTAAGAACCTTGCATCAAACTATTTCATCACCTCTGCCTTAATTTTCTCTGACATCTCAGGACGCATGCGACGAACCTTCTGCTTCTTTGGACGACAATCTTCTTTTACCGGTAAACGGTGAACCACAATGTCTGTATCCAACCCTGGCATATCTTCATAGGACCAAGCAAAGATCTCCACATAATCATGTAACATCTGAATTAATCTGCTTTTAACACCATCCTCTAATTCAGCCCCTATCTTGACCTCTTTCCTGTTCTCTTCAGTTCCCAGATTCACAACTTCGATTGGCTCTTCATGTGGTTGTATAGTTTTCTCTTCTTGTTGTAATAACCTAGCGAGCTCTACAGGTACTTCACAATCTTCCTCCTTTCCATCTTCAGCTTGATAGATCGGATTCTCGAAGTTATAATTGGCAATAGTAGAACTGTTATCAACAGGATCTAGAGTGGATGAGGATCTGCATTTTAGTGATGTGGGTGTGTGTAAGAACACATAGCTGATAAAACAAAAAATAAAAGAAAACAAAGACAAGGAACACAATATTTTCGAAAACGAAACGTCCACTGATTTTTATTGAATGAAGTATGCAAATGAAATGACATCCCGAAACAAGCATACCATTGTGCCCCGGGTAAGGCACAAGGCTTAAGAGTTCAATTGTTCAAAAATTACAATCTTAAAAGTAACAACACAGTAATAATATTTACTCCTGACTAAAGGAGATAGGAATAACATCTTCAGCTTTCCAGTTATTGAGCCCATCACCCACAGTAGGAAAAATCCAAGCCTCCAGATTGTAGTCTTCATCATAGTCACCCACAACATTGATCTGATCTTTCATAATCCCTTGATTGGTGATACGAACAGCACGAGCACGACGAACAGCCTTCTGGGACTCTGCAGTGAAACCCAAACCAAACTTGTCAGACTTGTAAGGAATGTCAGGAAGTTGACCCCAAATAGTACAACCACCTTCATCAACCACAACTCTAGCATCTTTGAGGGAGGCCATTGTAGGAGGTACTCTGGTGACCACAGGAGCTCTTTTGACAACAGGAGGAGTTTCAACATTAGGAACAACCCAAGGAACTACTTCAAACGTCTGGCACGGAGTCTCAACATATTCACCTTCCACTTCCAGATACTTAAAAGTATTCACATGACTGACTATATATTCTTCCTCTCCGTAAACAGTAACAACCTTTCCCTTCACTGGATATCTCAACTTCTGATGTAAAGTGGAGGTCACAACACCTGCCCCGTGGATCCAGGGGCGCCCAAGAAAACAAGAGTACAAAGGACGAATATCCATTACATAAAAGGTTGAATTGAAGACTTGAGAACCCACTTTGATTGGGAGATCTATTTCTCCGTGCACCACTCTTCTCGAACCATCAAAGGCCTTCACTACTATATTACTTGGTCTCAACACAACATCCTCAGGACTAAGCTTGTTCAGAACCTCTTTGGGCAGCACATTCAGTGAAGAACCATTGTCTATCAACACATGAGACAGGGTAGTGCCCTTACACTCAATAGAGATATGTAAAGCCCTGTTATGATCCCTCTTGGCAGGAGTCAAATCAACATCGGAGAAACCTAACCCATTATCATAGGTCAAGTGTGCAGCACAGTTTTCAAACTGATCTACAGAAATTTCATTTGGTACGTGAGCAGTCTTCAAAAATTTAATCAAGGCTTTAACATGAGCCTCAGAACACAACAATAAAGACAACATGGAAATCTTGGGGGGAGTATGCCCCAATTGATCAATAATATCATAATCACTCTTGCGAATGATCTTCAGTACTTCTTCCACCTGCTTAGAAAGATCATCAGCAGTTGGTGTCTCAGCTTGCACAGGTTCAATAACAGGACCTTTGCCCCGAGAATCAGTAGTGGAGGTAGTAGTTGGAGTAACTGCATTCTTGGAGGTAGCCGGAGGAGAGAAAATTCTTCCACTTCTTGTAATCTTACTAGATCCAGCAATATTGTCAACATCAAGGTTTTCATCAGCAACAGGTGTATCAGCTAAGGGTTCCTGCTTAACACCATGAATATAAACATCGGAACCATAATGCCAAGGTACCGCTTTATCAGAAGTATACAGAATAGGACCAGGAGTGGTAATAATCATTGGAGCCACTCTAGCTTCAGCAACAGTCCTCACAGGGCCTTCAGTAGTAATCTTAATTGGACCCTTATGAGTGATTTTGACAGGGCCCTTGGAAGTAATCCTCACTGGCACTTTATCAACCATATCTACCTCTTCAACCTTCACACCTTGAGTTATATGTTCAACCATACTCTCTACAGAAGGTGTCCTTTCAAACAATATGGTGTAATTATTCATGAGGCGTTGAATACCGTCCTTCAACTTCCAGCAGCTATCTGGTTTATAAGCACAATAGAAACAATCTTCATTACAACCTGGAAAGAACCCAGCTTGTACCAACTTCTTCTTAATAACAGACAATGGTGTAGTCACATCTACAACTGAGGCAATATGTAAAACTTCATCAATGGCATTAACAGTCTTTTCATGATTTGGCATGGGAGCAGTAATCACATTTGGAGTACCCGGAGGGTCAAACTTAATCTCTCCAGCATCAATCATATCTTGAATCTTGTTCTTCAATATCCAGTAATTATTGGTATCATGTCCCTGACAATTAGAATGATATGCACACCGTGCATTAGGATTGTACCTAGGAGAGGTAACATTAGGATTCTGAGGAGGGTCCTTTAAAGTAATGAGTTCACCCTTCAACAAGTGTTGCAAGGCTTGGGACAGTGACATGTTGATCTTGGTGAACTGTCTTCTAGGCCTCTGTTGATTGCCCTGTGGTGGCTCTGGTGCTGCAGGAGTAGGATTGGAGATGTGAACTGCATTCACGGATTGGTGACTCCTATTACGACCAGGTTGACCATAAACAACATTTGACTCTTTCTTCCCACTAGGGGGCTTCTTTGCAGTACTTGATGAAGAAGCACCCACTTGTATCTTGCCACTCCTTATACCACTTTCTACATGCTCTCCCGTCATTATCAACTCAGTGAAGCCAGATGATGAGCTTCCAATGAGATGACTATAAAAAGGACCATTCAGCGTACTCATAAACATGTCCACTAACTCCCTGTCAGTTAGAGGAGGTTGTACTCTACCAGCCAAGTCTCTCCACTTCTGGGCATACTCCTTGAAATTCTCTTTAGCACCCATTGACATGCTTTGTAGTTGCATGTGGGTAGGGGCTAGATCAGCATTGCATTGATATTGCCTATAGAAGGCCTCAGCAAGATCATTCCAATCACGGATGTTGACACTCTCCAATTGATAGTACCATTCCAATTGAGCTCCAGACAAGCTCTCTTAGAAGAAATGGATCCACAATTTCTTATCAGCAGTATGGGGTTGGATTCTCCAGACATAGGACCTCAGATGCAGCTTGGGGCAGGAGACACCATCATACACTACAAATGCAGGGACCTTGAACCCAATGGGTATAACTACTCCAGATATCAAACTCAGGTCTTCAAAATCCAGCCCAGAAGACTTTTGCAATTCCATAGCATCCATTCTATCCACCAGCATCTTGAACTTATCTTCATTAGGATCATGATAGTAATTTGCTTCAGAATCAGAATCCCCCATTGTATTATGGAGACTGCCTCCCTCTTTCTCAGACTCCTCAGAATCATAATCTTCAACCTGTTCCTTGGTCTTGACAGGACCTCTGAACCTTCTTCCCATATTGATAAGGCCTCATGACCTTCTAGTCTTCTTAGCCTTCTTGGCCAGCAGTGTCTTCAATTCATCCTGTCCCTTGGACAAGTTCAGGATCAACTCTTGGAACTGGGCATTCTGTGTCTGGAGATCTTTGACTGTTTGTTCAAAAGCCATTGCTGCTGAAATAAACAGCGAGAAGATAAGATACATGTACATAAGAAACCTATGATGCAATGATATGGTGTATAAATGCATATGCAATGTTTTCAAGGACCGCAAGATTTAAATTTGTTTAAACAACCAAAAAAAGTAAACTTTTATTAGTAACAAATTTGTTTTCCCCTTGGGCTTACAATAAAATGAAATAAGTACAAAAAATGGGGTTTTAAGTCTCCCATGGACGTTTCCTCTTTGTGTTGAGGTATGAGTTGAGATTCCGCTCCTCGTGAAGTTGTTTTGTTAGCTCCAGGATTCTTTCTTTACTTGCTTTGTAATGAGTCTCAAAAGTATCCCTTTGCTCCTTCAACTGGATCCAAGACCTCTGTAAATCTTCCATGTCAGTGGGCATGTCTGGATGAAGAATGATATAAGAAGTATCTCCTTCAGCAACAGGCTCCATAGTAACTGGCAGGATGGCAGGATATGGCATCATAAGAGTCTGAGCACGAGATCGCACCCATCTGAGATAAGCTTCCATAAGAATGGTGTATTTAGGCTCTAGAGTCTTGCTGTCAACCTTGTTCACTTTCCCCTATGCTCGTATAAACCTTTGACGATAACCTTGCAGATCGTTGTCGTAGTCAAACACAACACCCTGAATCAACATGTCATGAGGACCATCACTCCGAGCGTAACCAAACTGACGTAAAGCTAAAGAAGGGTTGTAAGTAATGCCCCCTCTTATTCCTAGAAGTGGCACATTAGGAAACTCCCCACAACGGTCAATGATGGTAACATTCTCCATAGATATAGAGCACCAATGAATATCTGAATGAGAAAGTGACATGATCCTCCTGGACCACCTGAACCCTTGTTCAATCTTCAACACTGATCAAGGAAGGTGAGAAATAAACCACCTAGATAGCAAAGGTATGCAGCACATCAGAGTTCTCGTGCCTTCGTAGTACGAGTATGAAGAGAATGCAGAATATCCCCAAGTAATGTAGGCATTGGATTGTGAGTCAAAAATATGTTGATGGCGTGAATGTCTATGAACTGGTCTGGATTGGGGAACAATACTAAGCCATAAATCAACAAGGCTAAGATCTCCTCAAAAGCATCATATCTCATAGCCTTCAAGAACACTTGAGCCTTCTCTATCAACACCTTAGCAAGAATACCCTTAACTCCACTCCTCATTTCCAGGACATTGTCTGATTTCTTCAGATGTAGGGCTGCAGCAATGACTTCAGGTTTAGGCTCTTTTTCCAAGCCTGTGAATGGTTTCTGATCAAGGATAGGTATACCCAGAAGCTTAGAGAACTCTTCCATTGTAGGAACCAGCTGATAGTCGGGGAATGTGAAGCAATGATGTTTAGGATCAAAGAACTGAAACAGGACACTCATCATGTCTTCATTGAACCCTGAAGTGACTAGATCCAATAGGTGACCATGCCTCTTGATGAACTGGGAGTTTTCAGAGACTTGAGAGACCAATTCTTTAAGCTTAGAAGGTATTCCTACAAAGTTGATCCTGATAGTGTTCCTACTAGCAGAGGCCATGACCTGCAACAAAGAACAAAGATAAATCCTTTGGTCCTTGAAATGGTTAGTGAAAATTCTATGCTTATGATGCATGATGATGCTATGATGTTATGCTCAATCACAAACATGTGGCACACACAAACAAGTCACACAATAGCCCTAGGTTTAAAGGCTTGCATGAGGTTTAAAGGTAAGTACCCTCCCCTGAAGTTTAGATGGTTCATCATGTCCTATAAAGTAACCAGGTTCTAAGGGATCTGAATATCATTGATCCTTCACAAGGGTGGTTGTTCAGTAGGCAACTTACTTGCCAACCAAAACCCTCCAAGTTTAGAATCTCAATGAGCGTAGTATCGAGTATCAACCAACTTCAGTCTTCACCAAAGCCGGTTATCTCACTACTTTCTAAAGGCCAAGATGGGATGACTAAGGTTCTAAAAGTCAGTTAGTGTATTGACAACATATGGCAGCCTCATATTATCCTCAACTTTACTTAAGGAACATAAGCACCAACCAAGAAGTCACACTAACTATGGCCATCAGATCAACCATATCGGTATACGCCGTACAGTTTCGTTGGTCTATTGCCATTTACCTAAGGTACACTAGATCCGGGTTAGGATCTTTCACACATAAGAGCACCCAACAAGTAAATTAAAGCAAACAAAGCAAACAAGTTTAAAGTGATCTAATTCCTAAGGGTACCCCTCTTTTATTAAATCCCCAGCAGAGTCGCCAGTTCTGTAACACGGTGGGAGAACTGACTTTAGTTAAATGTTGCGGATAGCAAGAGTCGCCACCGACTTTTATTTTATCCAAAAGGAAAGGACATAAAAGAACAGGAAAGACCTTATAAAGATTTTGAGTTCGGGGGGTAGGTTATATAAAGGGAAGGTGTTAGCACCCTTTATATCCATGGTTATCCATGAGCTCATAGTTACTTAGCTCACTTTAAACTGTTTTGAGAAGTGTAGTGTGTGATTAAAAATTTTCTTAAGTACTTTATAATGATCCATGTACGGATATATATAAAGTCTTTGTTTTGAAAATTGTTTGAAAATGTGAAATGTTTATGAAATGTTTTTAAAGAAGTGAGCAAGTACTTAAGAGGAACCTACCCTAATTTGAATCTTTTCTGTTCTTAAATGTTATTTCAATGGAAAGACTATCCCTATTATTAAGGAATAGGTAGTCATTACCTTGGATGTTGTATGGGACATACGAAGGGTCATCTGTGTTTAGGCAACTGTAAGGTGTCTTAGCAATTCGAAGGGACTTATCATCTTTTATTCGAAAGGGACAAGATCATTTACGAAGGCAACATTGGAAGGGACTTGATCTTATATCATTGAAGGGACTAGATGATTTTTAGGAGAAGGGACTTTGCTTTTAGACACCTTACTTGACCATTTGGATTAGGCAACATGAGAGGTATCCTTAAGAAGTGAGATGGCGATCAAAGATCGACTTACGTGTGTGCGTGTACAAGTTCATACATTTATCTTATAATTAGTGATCTAAATTAATTTTAAAATACAAACATGTTTTCACTCCCTAATTTACTAACCATAGAAATTTATAAATAAATAAACAATAAAATACTACAACTATTACATGGCTTATACAGTTACATTTGAATAAAAGAAAATTAAATAATAACTATATAATAAACAATTAAAATAAAATGGTTAGTGATAAAACAATAATAATAAGAAGAAAAGGTTAGTACAAAATATAAAAAAAAATATACATGATAATTAACATTAAACAAACATTTTTTTATAAATTTTTTGATATGAAAATAAATAATAAAGATAAATTTATTTACAAAATAAATATGATTAATGATTTAATTTAGAATTATTTATTAAGTAAAATTAAACAAGAATAATAAAAATGAGAAATTAAAATTGTAAAAGAAAATTAGGGTTTTGAGTTATTAGAAAATAAATTAGGGTTTAAAAATAATTAGGGTTTTATATATAAAAATATTAGGGTTTTTAATTTAATATACAATATTAATTTAATTATTAAATAAATATATACATATTATAATTTAAGTACATAATAAATAAATAAATAAAACTAACTTTAGAATTTAGTAAATAATTTTAGAATTTAGAAAATAGAAGATATTTACATGCTATTTTAGAATTATTTAAATATATATATATATATATATATATATATATATATATATATATATATACATGATTATATTTACTTAATAATAAAATAATTAAACAAAAACAATTAAATAAAACAAAACAAAAAGAAAAACTGAAACTTACCTGGGGCAGGGATTGAACCCACGCCCTAGGCTTCAACATCCTTAGACCAGCCTGCCTTCCATTGGGCTGCGCGCTGATGGTGAACAAAGAATGAATATTGAGTATTATATATTAAGCCTGCAAATATCATGGAATTTTTACCAAAAAATAACTGAGGACGGGTTCGAACCCCTGTCCTTGGCTTCTTTCATGCGCGTACCAACCACTAGGCCACTTAACATCCTGTGAAACAAAACGTAAACAATATAATAAATATTAATATTAATTTTTGAATTTCTGAAACGCGCGAAGATCTTCATCTTCAACCTTGGTTTCGCAGGTTTTCCTGCGAATTTTATTATAAATTTTCCTGCGCATTTTCTTGCCAATACAACCTGCGCTTTTCAAACTTCATTCAAACAACAAAATTTCATGAAATTAAAGATACCATTGTGTTCCTAATGATGTGTACGATTCTTCTACATCTTTAGAAATTATTTATTTGGGCTAAATGGTGAAACCCTAAATGAAAGCCGAAAACCCTAACAATGGCTATTCTTCAAACCTGTACCAAAACTCAAATTAAAATATTCAGATACGATTATTAGCTCACTACAAACAAGAAACAACAATCAAATATCATTTATTTTGCGCAAATATATGAAAACGAAAAATTCAAGAATGTCCAATAACTTTGATTCGGTTTGATCATATGAGCATGAATTGAATGTGTTTGAGGGTTGGTTTCGACTCAGTGAAGTCCAAGGATCCTTCTTGTGTCTTTAAAATACCTTAAAATGCCTTATAATGAAGAAACCGAATTTGAGTTTTGGATGGATTTTGTGAAGTTTGAAGATGACTTTGGAGGCTGCAAATTCCTGATCCCTAGATTGCTAAATGTTCTATATATATGAGTGAATGAATTAGGTCAAAAACTTTAACAATTTGATGGATATTTGATCCTTGGGAGATTGAAAAAGATTTGACTTTAAAACTTGAAATATCTTGATATAAGCTTGCCATTTTAGGATGATTCTCATAATTCTTGTATCAATCCAATCCAAATATACTTTATGACATTTTAGAAACCAAATAAATTTAAATCTTCATTATTTAATATTTTATTTGAATTTAAAATGATTTTTTAATATAAAAAATCATAATAAATAAAAATAAAATGAATAAAATTATGAAAATATTAATTTAATTTCGTGCATGATGTCATGGAACCAATTGGATCACAAAAAAGTCAGCCCATTTGAAGAATTATGGTTTTAAGACCCTATTTACTTCATAAACCTCTCAAAAATTTCCCAACTTTGCAAGGGCACAAATCCTTCAATTTTAATACTATGAAGGTGTTCTTGGACATTTTGGAAAACAAAGAGTCCTGTAACCAACCTCTTTGGTCTCATGTCCATATCTTTTACCATTCTCAAGTTATGCTCTTTGGAAGTTGTTGACTTTTTGTTGACTTTTAAAATGACCTATAATGTCTTAGCTCATACCTTCCAAATGAAGCATTTTTGGGCTTGGCTTGTGAGACACAAAGTTGTAGAGAATTCAATTTCCTTCAAATTGAGCTTTGGATGGAAATTTTTTGATGAAGCATGTGAAAGTTATGGCTGGTCAAAGTTCAATTGACTTTTCCTATGAAAACCCTAATTTAGAAACTCCTGATTCTTGATGATCTGAAATCTCCTTGATGAATCATGATCAACCCTTGATCAAATGATGAATTTTACTTCATATACTTAATGTTGGCAAAAAATCATGAAGTTTGACTTTGGTTTGACCACAGTTGACCTTCTTTTAACTGCTTTGACTGATTTTAACCTATCTGATCATCTGACTGAGCAAATCTTTTGGGAAAGTCTTGAAACTTGACATGGGGATTCTTGAGCACATATAGGATTCTATGAAGCTCACTTGAAGTCTTGGAAGTCCATTTAGCCTGATAAAAGTCAAAACCCTAGTTTAAGATGCATTGCTTAGGAGGATGCATTGTCTGAGGGAATTGTCAAACTTGTCAACCAATTGTGAACCTTGTGAACCTCTTAGTACACAATTTCTTGTCTTGTGGAGGGAAAATTTGGGGGTGCAACAATGAGCATAGAGGGACTCGTTTCAGAATGCACCTTTTGAAGCCCATTGAAGGATCTTTGAGAGGTAATCTTCGAAACTTCGAAACGCGACTTTGTTCTGCTTTATCCTTGAACCTAATTGATACGCCTCCGCGAGCTGGTTTATTACCGCAGATTGTTGTTCTTTTGTTGCATAGTGTTGATTTCTTGTAAAACAATTCCGAAAGTTTCAATTTGGGGGCTAGTTTTTTTTTTCTTTTCGTGGGTTAATTTTTGACAGTTTTTTTAATGATTTTTCGCTGATGTTTGGATTCATTTGTTTGCTCTAATTGAAACGAGTATAATGTTGATATTGATTGAAAGAAATAAGCTGTTAGAAAGAGCGATTTGAGGGAAAGAGGAAAACGACGTGTAAGAGAGGCCGAGGTATGAAAGTCATGAGAGAGAGAGAGAGAGAGAGAGAGAGATAAGAGGATAACGGAACGACGTTTACTTGAGGGTGAGGATGAGTTAAGTTTTGAATGATTTGAGTGATGGAGAGGAAAGGTCTCATTTCTGTTTCTTTGGAAAGACCATAAACGTCACTTTAACTGAGGGTTTCCTCCTTTTCCTTTTTCACCACCAGCAAACCGGTTCACGGGTAGAACCTGACCCAACCGGTCATTTAAAAACGAACCCGCCCCTTTTATGGGCCTTTCTGCTGGGCCTTTCAGCAGAACCCATTTTTTTGTTATCACTAAGTTTTTAATGTTTTATATATATATATATATATATATATATATATATATATATATATATATATATATATATATATATATATATTTTATGTTTTTAGTTCTTTTAAGTTTCTTTTCTAATTTTTCTTTTTAAAAAAAAGGAAATACTTTATGTTAATTATTTATGTAACTAATTTTATTTAATTAGTTTATTAATTAACTTTTGTTAAAAAATTATATTTAGATTAGTTCGGTTAATTTTTTTTATAAGATGTTTGCTTATTTTCTTTTCTTGCTCATCATTTAGTCGCACAGTGATAATGTATGGCTTGTATAACATGAGTTTCACTCTCACTTTTCGAATATTATATTAAGCAAGACATGAGCACCATATTTCAAAAAATAAATAGTAATCATTTCAAAATAAATTTAACTTCTTGGTCCAACACCAAGTAAACGAATCTCGCCTACACTTCGCACACACGTAAGTCGGTCATCTCGGTGATCATTGTCCGCACGACTTTACGCGTCACAATTAATTAACAAGGAACTGAACTTCGGAATCTAGCATTCCGCCGGTCTTTAATGAACCACACCTGGGCTAGCCCCACGCGTAGTGTTTCATTTATTCTTTCGTTATGAAACATTAAACCTTATAACATCCAAAACAAACGCAAATACTTAATTCACAAATCAAATAATGGAGGAACTAATTTCTGGAGTCTAGCACTCCACATAATTCTTGAATTAAATCACTGTTGGGCTAGCCCCACGTGACGTGGTTTATTCGCCCTCTCGTTCCTAAAATACCGGAATTCTTACAAATTAATTATACGAAAGAACTGAACTCAGGAATCTAACATCCATTGGGTTCTTGACTTGAATTACTCTTGAGGCTAGCCCTCGGGTTGTAATTCATTCACTCTTTCGTATTCAAAGTATTCAAACAACTCAAAAGATGATACATGATTCATCTCCATAGGAAAGATATTTCTCTTATTCCCACAAACACAAACAAATCAATTTTATCAAACATTTTCTAGCAAGGAAGAATGTGGCATTGCTTGTCGATCACCGTATCCAAGTTTAAAGCTTCTTCCAATTTTTTTTCTCAAAGAAAGAATGTGGCATTGCTTGTTGATCACCGTATCCAAGTTTAAAGCTTCTTTCGATTTCATTTCCTCAACGTTTGTGGTGAAATAAGTGAGATATCTCCCTTAGAGATGACGACTTGTCTCTTTTCTTTTCAAATACAATTTAAAACTTACCAACCAATTCAAATAACTTTTATAATTAATCAACGAAAGAACTGAATTCTGGAGTCTAGCAATCCACATAATTCTTGAATGCAATCACTCCTGGGCTAGCCCCACGCAACGTAGTTCATTCGCCCTTTTGTTTAAAACACTTTAACAAAGGTCAAACATCTTTTCTCCAAACGAACATTGTTTAAATCTTTCTATCTTGCAAACAAGCTAGCGCTTCAGCCTCCGCCGCGAGTATAAGCCAACGCTTAGCAGATTAGAAAGCATTTTCAAACAATCGTTCAATTAAAAACCATAAATCGTAGTTGCACGAACTACGAAGCTCTGACTTTCCCATTGCACAAGGGAATACGTAGGCACATGGATTTTAATCCTTCGCGAGCACATTAATAAAAAACTTAATCTTTTCTCCTTCATAATAATAATAAACTTTAATTTTCCTTTTAACAATTTTTTTAACAAACATCTAGAAGACAAAGACATAATCAATTTTTTAATCGCATAGTTAGACTAAGAGGTTCCCGTTGAGTACAACGGACGTGAGGAGTGCTAATACCTTCCCCTTGCGTAACCGACCTCCGAACTTAGAATTTGATTTCGTAAACCATTTCTTATCCTTTATTTAGGTTGTATATATATCTCCATTTTCTCTTGTAGAATAAATAGAATCAGATGGCGATTCTGTTGTTTTTTCCACGTCTATCGCGAGAATCGTATTTTTCGAGGTACGACACTTAGCCAACACTTTATCTTTACTCATCTTGAATGAATACAAATCTTGCTTTAGATAGAGTCGATTCACCAGTGATTTGGTCATGTACAAACTTTCAAGTTTTAACCATAACCCCGACGTCGTCGTCTCCTTTGATACATATCGGAGAACCTTATCACCAAGGCTCAACAATATTGTGTTGTGGGCTTTCTCAATCATGGTCGTATTTTCAGTTTCCGTCAACGCAACGTTCATGGTTATCTCTCCCTTCTATTCTTCCAAACAACCTTGTTGAACCAGTTAGGCTTTCATCTTTAAGTGCCACAAATCAAAATCGTTCACTTCGGTAAACTTTTCAATCTCATACTTTGTTGAAGGTATCTTCTTCCACACCTACCTCACCAATTTGTTGTGAGTCGGATCCCCTAGAAATAAAGTATTAATTATTTCTTTATGATCAAGAAACTCACAAGGGTTGGAGTTTATGGTAACACAAGGATAACAACAAGAATTGGTTATAAACTGCTATTCTTTCCTTTCTCTATCAAACAAGATTACAAGTATATAAAAATAACAAATAACCTCTCTATCTTGAATTAGGATTTTATCTTCATATTTTTCCTTATATAAGATGAGAGACTAACATGCTATTTATAAGTAAACTAACACACTAACCTAATGAGCCTTTTAACAAATACCCATTTAAGCCAACTTAGGGTACAAGATAACTTAAACAATTAGGCTTACAAGCAAGGCCCAATTCAACATGCTAACAAACCTAGCAATATTGACTAATGCATGTTAGAACAACTCTACTATTACACGCATTACTTCAACAACAACATGCGAACATACTTCGATCTCATGCTTAATCCTTGCCGAACCAGAAGCTACCTTTCGACCATACTAGAGTTTGACTCAATATCTCACATATATGTTGTTCGCATTTATAGTAGTTGTGCTATTGTTGTTTTACCATAATCATCTTAATATTATTTTGTAGAGTAACTAATAGAAGACCCGTGCATCCACATATGAAGATTCATTCATATCTTAAATCATTTGTTGAAAATTTATTACAAATAATGATAGATTTTAATCGTTAAGGATAAAATATAAAATACATCTGTGAAGAAAATTTTAGAAGTTATTGTTCACTTTCCACTTATTAAGATAATAAAGAGATGAAACAAAAATATTTAATTAAACATAATGGAAAACACAATAATTGAAAATATTAAATTTAGTATTGTTTTATAATTTGATGTTTACATCTCAAATATAATGCATTGAAATGTTTGAAACAAAAAATATCAAAAAATACAATTGTGTAACTTTATGATTGAAATGATAAGTAGAATTTGTTTGGAGCAATCACAATGTTGACTAATGAGCCAAACATATCCTTGAACCAAACTTATCTTTATATTACTTTCATGAATCAATTTTAGAGCTCTGATGTAACTACTCTCTTTTAATATATACGATTCACAAATGTAACAAGTATCTTCCACTAATATTTTCAAGACCAATGTAACTTGAGATTTACAATCTAAAAAATGATTTATGCCTTCTTTCTAATACTAGCATTGTTATTTTTATATAAACTATTTGATATGTCTCAAATTCACCATTCCACATTAATCTGAAATGGCAGACCACTGCAAAGAGGGTCAAAACAATAATTTAGCATGTTGAAAAAACATTTTTTAATTGTATTTTCAATTTTAGCTAATAGTTATAAATACTATCTTATTTTCACTTTATTTCAAATTTTCATGGATTTGTGAAAATAAACTATTTTGTGTTGTTTATAACGTTAAAAAACATCAAACATTGCAAATAAAGTGAAATTAAATTATATGTTTGTGATATAATTTATAATGTTAATTTATTTTCTTTGCACAAGGCAAAATAACATATTAAACCAATTAGTTAAACTGACCATAAATAATTAAAAGGGAAAATTTAGCTTCCAACTTCATTCCATTTGTCAATGATTGAGTAGAGTTGTTAAAGATTTGTATATGTGTGATTCGACCCAAAATGTACAAACTATTTATAGTTAAATTTGAGATACAGGTAGGCACCAATGACTATAGTCAACAAACAACACTATGTAGTACTAATATTTTAGATTAAAGGTGTGGCGTGTCAATGTCAGATACTGACATATATGATTATATTTAATTATTTAATATGTTCGTATTATTACTTATATTGAGTGTCGACACATTAACGTTGTCGTATCCTAAATTTTGACCCGAGATTCTTTTTGTCTGTCTACAAGTCAAAGAGGGACTCTTTTGACCTTTTAGACTGACTTTTGAATTTTCATTGGATTTATCATTATTTACTTTTAGAGCTTAAGGGGTACCACATTATAAATTTTTTATTATAAATTTTTTAGTATAATTTATACATAATTATAATGAGGGTTTTATTTTTAAAAAAAAAGAGGTATATTGGGTTTGTTAATAATATTACTACTAACATTATTATTA